>JXTB01000006.1:271816-363259 GCA_002914805.1 Parasponia andersonii
AATAATAATAATAATAATAATAATAATAAAATTAATTAAATAAATAATAAGTGATGTGGTAACCAATTTGTAGAACATGAAAAACTAAAGGGACAGTTTATATCTCATAACCACCCATTTGTTTGAGGAGAATTAGTAGATAAAGCATTTATAAAATAAATTTAGGAGTTTCTATCCCAGTTTAAAAGAGAGATACGCTAATTATTTTTAAGATAAAAGATCATGGGTTTATCTGTTGCTTATCTTATTCGAACAACAATGGTTGGAGGTATGATCCTTATCTTATCCTAAGAAATTTCTAACATATACGTTCTTGAGCCTACGTAGGGATGATGTTTGATTCAAACAATGAGTTATTACATTACTATAAAATAAATGGAAATCAAATGGGATTTGAAGTTAGCATAAGAAGCTCAAATAAGGGAGATGATGGAGAGCTAAAATATATTTCAGTGGCATGCACACGAAATGGTAAGGCAAGATGTAAGAGTAGCAATGCCTTTAGATTGTATACGTCTACAAAAACAAATTGTAAGGCCAGAACTAGAGCAAAAAAATGTCCCGAAAAAAAGTTGCAAGTAGTTTCTGTTGGATCGGTTTCTCACCAGCTGTCCACGTATCTTTGAACCGCTGATGATGTGTCCTCCAACTGTCCACGTGTCCTTGCTATTCCAAAGTGCTCTGAACTTCAGACAGGGTCGGAGAGGCGGGGATGACCACCTGCAAAGACTCTCCGATGCTTAAGTCAGCAGTCTTTCTTTGACTCAGGGTAGCAAGGATTTAGTTCTATATGAATATATCTTTGTTTCTTACTCGTAAACTTTTAAATATCTTTTTTTCTATGTGTACATGCCTCTCTCGGGAATGCATGGCTCATATATATATAGTCCTGAGATTGTGAACCACCTGGTTCTCCATCTCAGGACTGAGTACCTTTTTCCTCAAAATTTTTTCTAGAGGTCACGGGCCGATATTACCGTGTTCTCCTCTATATCACTGTAGCCTGGTTTCTGCCGCCTCCTATGGCTTGAGTCTGTCAGGGGTGAGATTTGGACAAATCACCGTCCTGTCAGGACAGCTTACCCCTTGCGCACACCTACCCAAGATCGCATTAAATGCTCTGTCTGGGTCTGGAGTTGTGAGTTACTTTCCATTGTATTTTGGTGGAAGATCTTTGGGGCTTCCGACCCCCCAGCTGTTGAGGTAAGGGTTGGACTGGGCCGAGTCTATCCAGGGTCTGTGATGGGCTCAGCCCTAACCTCGAACAGCCCAATGGCCGATGTGGTATCACGTGTGACCTGCGTGGCCTTTAGCTAATCACTCTTGACACCTGTCAGACGGTGGGCCCCGTTTGTGACCTATTCTGCCGCTTAATCGTCCATGTGGTGTATGATTTGGGAACGGGTCTCACAACTGCCCCTATTTCCCTACTTGATGGATTCGTATCCATCAAGTGGGGAAATTGTTTATCCGTTCTTCCAATCTGGGGGATGCACGTGGCTCCCCCCTACCAACGCGGAGGCACGCCATCCCATGTCACTAAATCTGTTTAAATTTTGAAGTTCCGACTGTTCGGTTTCCTTTGCTCTCCCCTTTTCCAGCAAAACTCTTCGGCTCTCCCTCTATAAAAGCCACAATTATGCTCATTTGCCACTTTACTAAAATCTTCAATCATTCTAGCCTCATAAAATCCTAGGGTTTCCGACTTCCTCCCTTCTAGAGACTTTTGCTCTTTCGATCGTATCCAAAACAATGGCCTCGGGTCAAGATCAGGAATTGTGCTCCATCGTGGATTCAGAGTTGGATTCACTGAGGAGACAGCTCTGCCTCCCTGGTGGAGTGACGCTGCAAAGGGTCGAGGGCCCCGCAGATTGGTATCTTCGTCCCTCTGCCCCCGAAGGCTCTATTATCTTGGGAAGAAAACACCTGGAATGGCTACGATTCCCTCTTCCTCCTCTGATCCACCAATTCTTCGCTTTGACGGGGATCCATCCAATGCAGTTAAATGCAAACTGGGTCATGATTCTGATGGGGCTTTCCATCCTGTCAGTTCTCTATAACCTACATATCGACCTGGAGGTGGTCTTTTATGCTTACAAACTCACCCTCATCCCCAAAAAGAGTTCCTACCCCACCTTTTACCTCCAACCGCTACCGGGACGTCATATCTTCTGGGGTTTGTCGATGTTAGACAAGCAATGGGACTCCCACGCTAGGCTATACACCGTTCGAGGGGCGTGGTGCTCCCCTTGGGTGAATGGTGAGCACTTCCAAATTCCCTCAGCTTTCCTGCAGAGTTAGTGCTAGGTCGTGATTTTCAGGTCTGCATTCTCCACATCTATTATTGCTTATGTTAGTTTGTCTTGTGCAGCCTCGGCAGAAGAGAACAAGTTTGAGCCGCATTTGTCGGCGGGACAGCTCAAAGGCCTGGAAGGGATCGTCATCTTCGGATCTCCTGGGGATTGCCGGCATATCCAGGCCATCTTCAACCCCCTGGTGATGAATATGATGCCCAGGATGGTTTTATACCTTCCCTTCCCTCTGGATACCTTGGTCATCACAAAGCACCTGCGGAGCCGACTTGACGCCTCTGCCCTGAACTGAATCCACCGGGATGAGCATGATCGAATCGCCATGGTGGGTCAGCAGGTTATGGCTTCAAGCCAATTGGCGGGCTCCAATGACCTGGTGGTGCCGTCTAACCACGAGCTCAAGGAGGCCGTGAGGCTTGTGGCCGAGGAGTCCATCAGGCTCTGCAGGGAGGAAGCCACCGCCCCCAAGAGGGCTAGGGGTGAGTTCATTTTCGCATCCTTGAGCTTCGTGGGTCGGATTATGGCCGTGACCTAAACATGTTGCCTATTCTTTGCAGGTTCTGAGACAGGCCCATCGGCTGACCCTTCCTTCGTCAAAGGGGGAGCCGCGGGACATAAGGCTCGCTCCAAGGCACCCGTTGGCTGGCATCTCGTGGTGCCCTCAGGAGATGAAGTGCCCACGGTCCCCCGCTCCGATGCAAGCGGGCCTCCATCTGGGGGAATGTCTACCACAAGGACTGTATGTGGCGAGGAGATGCCCCTGAGTGTGGCTGGGGGGTCTGCTGCACCAACCTCGTCCACCCCTGACTCCGGTTCGAAATCGGGTGCTACTTGCCTCAGTAGGGAGATCGCCGAGCTCAGTGGGGGGGCTCCGAGGTTAAAGTCTCAGTTATCTTCCCCTCCCCTGGTCCCATTAAAGCGGCGCCACGAGGTCTGCTTATCTAACGAAGAAGAGGGCCGGGCGGAAAAGTGGGGCAGGGTTGCCCCCTCGTCTGACAGTGATGACGACAGGGCCACGCTGACCCTTCTAAGGAGAAGAAGGTCCGTGCGCAATGGCCCGCCAAGAGGAGATGCACCACCTCCCGCCTTGGCCGACGGCTCTCTCGGTGGCGCCGAGCTTTTCTCTGTCCCTACCGCCACTGCTTCAGGGGCATGCCCGGCTGGGGGAGAGGGTGCCCTCACAGCTAGCAGGGAGGAGCCGTGTTCCCCAGGCATGGGCAACGCCCAAAGAGAGGGTCCAGCCGCAGAGCTGGAGCTCGAGGCACTCTCTTTGGAGTACGTCAAGCTTGTCACCAGTCGTACCTTCGTGCAGGTTTGGTCCACTCGGTTGCTTCTATGTTTTTCAGCATCCTTGTTAGACGCTGACCCCCCCCCCCTTTTTTTTTAACTTACAGCTGGCTGCCATCCGGTCTTTCTATTCCTCTCGCGTCAGGGATTTGACCGAGGAGCTGAGCTCCCGCTCTACACTGGCCGAGCGCAGCGAGGCCGCCCTCGCCGAGTTGAGGTCTGACTTTTATTTATATCGGAGCCTCGAGGAGGCGAGGGTCAGCAATGCGGTGGCTCACGCTTTGAGTGTCGAGAGGATCAGGCGTGAGGAGCTGGCTGCGAGACTGGTCGAGGCGGAGGCCGACAAACTTGCTCAATCTGAGGCCACCAGACTGGCTCAGAATGAGCTAAGGGTCAAGGAGCAAGAACTGCAGAGTGCGGGGGCAGAGATGGGACTGGCTTTCATCGCTCGTGACAGGTCTATTGATGACGCCAAAGAAGTGAGGAAAGCCGAGGCGAAAGCCAAGCTAGAGGCCCACTCTCCGTAACACAGACTTGACCGGTCTAACGAGGTAAACTGATATCTCTTTTTAGATCACAAAAATCTGATGGGTGCTCATTTGGAGATGTCTCGCAAACATAGCGAGGACCTTGCTGGCATTAACACTTTTTTGGTTGACTTATCACAGCGGCAAGCGGAGCTCAAGCTGGCGGCACTGAAGGATAGGCTGGCGGATGCAGAGAAACTGAAAACGAGATACCAGAGGCAGGTGGATGTCCTTTCTACAGAAAGTTACAGGTCTGGCTGGGAGAGTTCGAAGGCCACACTGAGGTGGTAACGCCAGACCTGTTTGACGAGCAGAAAGGCGTCGAGAGAGACCACTATTCTGTCAAGCACTACATGCAGCAGCTTGGGGATGAGATCAGCATCACATATCCAGCTGACATGCTGAAGATGCTTGCTGCGGAAAAAGACAGGCCCTCTATATCCGCCTCTGGTACCAAAGAGCTTATCCCTATTTCCGGTCCGCCAGATCGAACTTCAGAAGCCCCTGGCAGTCAGTCTGGTCTCGGGGTCTCAACTAGAGAGGGGTCTGGTGTAGTCATTGTATCCAGTGATGAATCTGACCTTGGTACGCCACCCTCCATCGGGGCTGGTCCAAGCACCGGGACTGGTCCAAGCACCGGGACTGGCCGTGCTCCCCTGGCCGGAGGTAATTAGGGCCCCTAATTTTGTACATTTGTAAAGTTGACCCTCGTTGTAACTCTCCGTATAAATAATAAGAATAATGCAATTATGTTTAGTCTGTTTTCTTTTTTTTTTTGTTGATTATGTCCGGGGTAAAGTTAAACCTTGTTGTAGCCGTCTGTATAAATAATTATGGATGACTCGGATAGGTACTATTTCGGACTATTAGTGAGTCCTCCTCGAGCCATGACTATCAAGATTAGTTCCAGAGATAGGGATACGAGCTTTGACTCATCCGGTTTTACAGAGATATAACTTCTGTTATGGCTTGTTTTGGCAGAGTTCGACCCGTGCGTGTGGCTGGACTTCTCTGACCCCAAATGGGACCGCGCTTGGAACCAGCTCCAGGGATCGGTCGACCATTGTTTGGAACCGTCATTGTAAAGGAGAAGGCCTGGGCTCAGCTCTTACCTGGAAAAAATAGGGCACTACCACTCCGATGTCTTCCTACGAGTCTGTTCGTGACCTGCCTCCCGTAAATAGGGCTTATGAGGGCACACCATTATTGATTGTGCACTTTGTATTTTTAGGACATAATAAACAGACTTTAATCTTAATTTCTATCTTCACGTTTGGTCTGGTATTGGACTACTTCCAATGGATAGACTCCAAATCCGTTCGCATCCTGCCCATGCGCAAATAAACCATCCCCCAGGTAGAGCTTGCTTTCCTTTAGCACTTCCTATAACTAAAACGTTCCTTAGGGAGGGTCCACTTCCAATGGGTAGATCCGACCTTGCTTTCCTTTAGCCATTCATATAGCTAAAATGTTCCTTAAGGAGGGTCCACTTCTAACGGGTGGATCCGGCCTTGCTTTCCTTTAGCTCTTCGTATAGCTAGAATGTTCCTTAGGGAGGGTCCACTTCCAACGGGTGGATCCCGACTCTGCTGGTAAGCTTTTGGATTGCGCAGCTCCTCCTTCTTCGTACGTTTTCCCGGGTCGTCGACAAGCGATGTGATCCACATAGTACGATTATTTTCGAGGTCTGCTGATAAGTTTTCGGTTGCACAACCCTTTCCTCTTCGTACGTTTTCTTAGGTCATCGACAAGCGACATGAACCCTATAGTACGATCATTTTTGAGGTCTGCTAGCAAGTTTTTGGTTGCGCAGCTCTTTCCTCTTCGTACGTTTCCTCGGGTCATCGACAAGTGACGTGATCCCTATAGTACGATCATTTTTGAGGTCTGCTGGCAAGTTTTTAGCTGCACATCTCTTTCCTCTTCGTATGTTTTCTCGGGTCGTCGACAAGCGACATGATCCCTATAGTATGATCATTTTTGAGGTCTGCCGCTAAGTTTTTGATTGTGTAACTCTTTCCTCTTCGTACGTTTTCTCGGGTCGTCGACAAGCGACGTGATCCCCATAGTATGATCATTTTTGAGGTCTGCTGACAAGTTTTTGGTTGCACAACTCTTTCCTCTTCATACGTTTTCTCGGGTCGTTGACAAGCGACGTGATCCCCATAGTACGATCATTTTTGAGGTTTGTTGGCAAGTTTTTGGTTATGTAGCTCTTTCCTATTCGTACGTTTTCTCAGGTCGTCGACAAGCGATGTGATCCCCATAGTACGATCGTTGATTATGCGAGTAGTGCGTATGGTCCGCAATCGTGGAAGACCCTTTTCTGTGGTAACCTGGTATGATTTTTTGCCTGTGCATCTGAGGCGTGGGGTCTGCCACCGTGGGCGGACCCTTTTCTATAGCAGCCTGGCATGATTTTTTGCCTGTGCAAATAAAACGTGGGGTCTGTCACTGTGGGCAGACCCTTTTCTGTGGCAACTCGGTATGATATTTCCGTGTGGCAGAGGACCTGACCTGTTTTGGAATTAAGCTTTTTAATAATATAAGCATTCATATGGGTTTCATGCGTGAATAGTGCGTAGGGTCTGCCACTGTGGGCAGACCTCTTTTCCATAGCAATCCAAAAGATGAATCCATAGCCATGCAGCGAAAAGTGGAACTTGACCTGTTTTGAACTTAAGCTTTTTAATAATATAAGCATTCACATGGTCTTACATCATATGCATGTGTCTTACACGTGATACTTTTTTAAGTGCTGAGTGGTCCATATGTTTGACAAGTTTTTCCCGGTCTTGAGTTCTTTCAGGATATATGCACCATTGTCAAGTGCTTTGATCACCTCATAGGGTCCGAACCAATCGGAGTCCAGTTTCGAGGAATTCCCTGTTCTAACTTTTAGGACCCAATCTCCAGCATTAAATCGTCGAGCACTAACCTTTTTTGCATAGTAAGATCTAGCCTACTGGTGGTACGAAGCTAGTGGACTAGGGCCATGTCTCTCGTTTCCTCCAGGAGGTCTGTGTTGTGGCTTAGCTGGCGTTCGTTTAAGGGGGCATTTTTTACCACTTTGGAGTGGAGGGTCGGGAGGCCGACCTCGGTCAAGATCACAGCCTCTGATCCGTAGACCATGGCGAATGGCGTTCTTCCAGTCGACCTCCGCTCCATGGTTCGATGGGCCTACACCATGGCCAGTAGCTTTTCCAACCACTTGCCTTTAGCCTCCTGCAAGTTCTTTTTGATGTTGCTGAATATGGCTTTGTTCATTGCCTCCGCTTGGCTGTTCCCCTGAGGGTAGTTCATGGAAGAGAAACTGAGCCTTATATCATACAGCTCGCATAGCTCCTTGATCTTAGCATTTTGGAACTATGTGCCATGATCGGCGTGTATCTATTTCGGGATCCCGAACTGATAGATTATGTTCTTCCAGATGAAGTTAATCGTGTCTGTCTTACTAACAGTCGCATAGGCTTCAGCCTCTACCTATTTGGTGAAGTAATCTGTGGCCAGCAGGATGTACCTCCTTCCCCCTGGATTTCTGGGGAGCTCTTCGATGATGTCCAGACCCCATTTGGTAAACGGCCAGGGGGTTATATTCGAATGAAGTACCTCCGCAGGCTGGCATTTCATTGGGGCGAACCTCTGGCACTTATCACATTTCTTGATAAATCGGGCCACCTCTGTCATCATGTATGGCCAGAAGTATCCGACCGTTAGAGCCTTGTGGGCGAAGCTGTGTCCGCCAGAGTAGTTGCCGCATACTCTCTCGTGGATTTCCTTCATTAGCTTTTGCGCTTCGACGGGACCTATACACCGCAGCATCGGGCCTATTATCGATCTCCTGTATAGTCGTTCCCTCACCATCGAGTACCTGGCAGCCTTCAACCTGACTGACCTTGCTTCTCGGGGGCTGCGGGTAGGTTCCCCAACGTTAAATACTGGGTGATGGGTTTCATCCACCCTTCATCAGCAATTCCAGTTGCAAACAAATGGTGCGCAGGGGTTTGTGGGGGGTCCTCCATATTCCTGCCTTCTAGGAGAACTTCTATGCTTCCAGCTGTACCCCCGTTTGACGCACTCTTAGCTAGCTCGTCGGCCCTCTAGTTCATCTCCCTGGGGATCGGTTCAATATTGAAGTTGCCAAAGCGAGCTTTTGCCCCCATTACCTTGGAGAAGTACCAATGCAACCTCGGTTCTTTTACTTCGAAGTTTCCCTTGACCTGACCTGCGATCAACTGCGAGTCGGTCTTTACTACGATGTTATCCACTCTGAAGTGCAGTGCCAGCTCAAGGCCTTGCAGCAGTTCCTCGTACTCTGCCTCATTGTTAGTCACCTAGAAGTCGAGCCTCAATGCCTTCTCAACTCTGAGACCTGTTGGGGTCTGCAGGACTATCCCGATACCTGACCCTAAGGTATTTGTGGATCCGTCGGTATAGAGCGTCTAGGCTGAAGGGGGGCGAAGTTAAGACATCTGAGACAGGTCGTGCAGCTCGCAGAAGGATTCGATTTCCACCAAGAAATCCGCCATGACTTGTCATTTCTTCGCTGCCCGAGGCCGATACTCGATGTCGTATATTCCCAGCTCGATGATCCACTTGGTCAGTCGTCCCGATAGGTCTAGCTTGGCCAAAATTTTCCAGATAGGGAAATCTATATACACCGTGATCGAGTATGCCTCAAAGTACTGCCAAAGTTTCTTTTTAGTATTGACCAGAGCGAGGACCTGCTTTTCTGCCACACTATATCGCGTCTCGGCATCCAGGAGCATGCGACTTATATAAAACACTGGTTTCTGTTTGCCGTCTTCCTCGATAAATAGTATGGCGTTGATCGTTACTTTGGATACTGTTAAATAGGCATACAGGTGCTCCCCCTATACTGGAGAAGTCAGGATAGGTGGATGACTCAAATACAGCTTGAGATCTGTCAGTGCCCTGTCTTGTTCCTCCCTCCAGACGACAGTAGAGCTTTTCTTCAAGCATTGGAAGAAAGGCTTTCATCGGTCGGATATCTTGGAAACGAATCAGCTGAGAGCGGCTATCTTTCCAGCCAGGTGTTGGACCTCCCAGACGGTCGAGGGTCTCTGCACATTTGCGATCGAGGTCAGCTGGGTCAGGTTTGCCTTAATACCTCTCCTGCTAACGATATGCCCCATGAATTGACCAGAGGACACCCCAAACGCTCATTTCTTAGGATTCAGATGCATCCGATATTGCCTCAAAATCTGAAAACATTCATCTAGGTGTCTCAGATGGTCCGAATCTTCTCTGCTCTTTACCACCATGTCGTCGATAAAGACCTCCATAGTCTTCCCTAGTAGCCCGGTGAACATCTTATTCAGAAAATTTTGGTAGGTTGCCCCCGCATTCTTCAAGCCAAATGGCATATGCCTATAGCAGTACAGACCACGCTACATGATAAAAGCTGTGTGGATCTGGTCTTCCGCATACAGGGGGATCTGGTTGTACCCAGAGTAGGCATCTAAAAAGCTCATTCTGTTGAATTCCGCCGTCGCATCTACCATTTGGTCGATTCTTGGCAGGGGAAGCTATCCTTCGGGCAGGCCTTGTTCAGGTTGGTGAAGTTTATGCAAATACGGTCTCGCCGTTTTTCTTTTTCACCACCACCGGGTTGGAGACCCAACGCGGGTACATGCACTCCCTGATCAGACCGTTCTCCAGTAGCTTTTCCACCTCTTTGTTGATCACCCTATTTTTCTCTGGTGTGAACCTTCTGGGTTTCTGCCTGACTGAAGGGAAATTGGGATCTATGTTCAGCTGGTGGCAGGTGTGCACGGGGTCTATCCCAGGCATATCGTCGTGGGACCACGCGAAGACATCCTCGTTCTGCTTCAGGAATCCCAACATCTCGTTCTTCTGCTGCTCGGGCAATAAGGCCCCGATTAGAACCACCTTCGCTGGTTCCGCCTCTTTCAAAGGGACCGCTACTAGCTCCTCGATCGTGGATTCCGGATCATCAGACTCCTCTTTGATCCGCTTCATGTACGTTGGCAGGCAGTCCTTTGATTGCTATTCGTCCCCGGTCGAGGCGCTTGCACTCACGTCGGCTCCCCTTAGGGCAGTTGAAAAGCATTTCCTTGCAGAGGCTTGGTCTCCCTTGATGTCTATCATATAGGTACCATCCTTTGATAGACATCTTAAGACCTGGTGGAGGGTGGCTGCAACCCCATGCATGGCGTGGATCCATCCCCTTCCCATGATGACGTCGAAGGAGGACTGGCAGTCAATGATGACGAAGTCCACGTCTAAGCATCTCTCAGCAGCGTAGACCTTCAAGGTCACGATGCCCAAGGGGCTGACCTTAGTGCTGTCAAAAACGAATAGCGGCTGACAGGTTGGCCTGAGTGCGCTTCGATCCAGGCCCATATTCTCGAATGAGCTAAGGAACAGGATATCGATGCTGCTTCCACCGTCGACCAGGACCCTTCCGACCAATGCGGAGCCAATCTGCAATTTAATCACCAAGGGGTCATTATGAGGTAGGCGTACCGTGGTCAAATCTTGCTGGGTGAAAATGATGGAGGCGGCAGAGGCGCGGCTTTCTCCCATCATCAAATGGTTGACAAAATGGCCCATCCCCTTCAGGCGTTTTACCCTTCCTTCAGCCCTTTTGAGGCATTTTTCCTTCTCCTCTTAATCGTGGGTCGGCTCTGGCCTGCCTACAATGGTCGGCACTATCCTCAGGATCTACTCTCCTGACCCAAAGGCCTGGGTCTACTTCCCCTTTTTAGGCTTGGAGACGTCTTCCTGTGGCTGGGTTCCGCTAGTTTTCATATACTGTTTCAACCTGCCGGTATGGATCGCCATCATGACCTATGCGTAAAGGTTGCAGCAGTGGGTGGTTTCATGCCCGTAGTCTTTGTGAAACTGGCAGTACCTGCTCCTGTTCTTCATGTACTCAGGGACGCCAGATTTGGGCGGGTCTTTGAAGATGCCCCTATCCCTATTTTGGAGGTAGATCATATCGATCGGCATGTTGAACTCATACTTCAGCAGAGGGTTGTGGGGCGTCTTCCTCCTCTGGCTACCTTCCTGACTGTCTCGGATGGGGGCTTCCTATTTCGGAGTCGGCCCTTGGTTCGGTGAGGGCCTCTTCACCCCTTGCGGGGCCGAGGTTTGTACCGGTGTCGTTGTTATCGCAGTGGAGGTCTTAGGTGCCTTTTAGTGGCTTTTCAGCACCCTGAATACCCCTTCTGATTTCTCCTGGACGTCCGCCATATCATACGAAAGATTCAAAAGGAGGTGGTCCGATAGCACTGATCCTAGCTGCTGGCTCTTGATGAATGAGCCTACGGCTTAGACCGAGTTGGCGTTATCGACTAGGGACATCACCTCGAGGAAACGTGAGAGGTACTCTCGTGGGGACTCATCTGCGGCCTGCTCCAACCGGTCAAAGTCTCGCATGGTTTTTTGCTGTCTCCGGACAACCACATACTGCTTTAGGAAAAGTTTGTAGAAATCTTCGAACCCATTTATGGATTTTTCTTGGAGCTGTCTGAACCATAGCAGGGCTGGTCCCACCAGGGTCGTAGAGAAGACTTTACAGGTCACGACCTCGTTCCTAGTTTCCAAGGCCATCTTCTATTGAAAGTGGTATATGTGATTGAGGGGGTCGGTTTTCCTCTCGAACGGCTTGAAGATCGGGGTCGTAAAGTCCCTTGGCCTGGGCTCCATCTGGATCTATTCGGCGAAGGCCGTCCGGTTGATCCCTCGCATAGTTTGCTATGCCAGATCATTGGGGGTCTGGCTGTGATGGGCTCCGAGTCTCTTACCCAACTCTACCATCATTTCTTGCTTCCAGTCGGGAGGCATATCTCCTGGGCTTCCATGGCGTCTTCCGCCCATCGCCCCTCTGGTTTGGAGGGGTCTCGACTGGCTTTGCCATGCCCCCTGCATCCGCGATCCGGATGGGGCGGGAACTTCTCCTCGCGGTTGGCTTCTGAATTCTTATTGGACCTCTTCGTCAAAATTCTCTCTCTGCTGACTCGTGTCTTCCTTCGCCAGCAGCCCTTCGAGGTGGGCATTATCTTTGCGTACTTCTGTAACTTCGTTCCTTAAACCCAGGACGGCCTCTGGGCCTTTTCTGCCTATTGGTTTGCTTCCGTCAGGGTGGCGAGCATATGATCCAGCTTCTGCTCCAGATCTGGTCGTGCTTCTCGGGAGCTCCCTTCAGCTCGGGACGTTTGCTCCTGGTTGTCATCCTCGAGGGTGCCATCCGACGTTGTATGGCCTTTTGTTTGTGGAGAGTGCGATTGTGAGTCTCCTACTCTTTTTCTCAAACTCAACCGTTAGTTCCCACAGACGGCGCCAAATTGTTTGATCAGTTTCTCACCAGCTGTCCACGTGTCTTTGAACCGCTGATGATGTGTCCTCCAACTGTCCACTTATCCTTGCTATTCCAAAGTGCTCTGAACTTTAGGCACAGTCGGAGAAGCGGGGGTAGCCACCTGCAAAAACTCTCTGATGCTTAAGTCAGTGGTCTTTCTTTGATTCAGGGTAGTAAGGATTTAATTCTATATGATTATATCTTTGTTTCTTGCTAGTAAACTTTTAAATATCTCTTTTTGTATGCGTATATGCCTCTCTCGGGAATGCATAGTTTATATATATATATAGTCCTGAGATTGTGAACTACCCGATATTACCGTGATCTCTTCTATATCGCTGTAGCCTAGTTTCCGCCACCTCTTATGGCTTGAGTCTGTCAGGGGTGAAATTTGGATAAATCGCCGTTCTGTCAGGACGGCTTGCGCACACCTACCCAAGATCATATTAAATGCTCTGTCTGGGTCTGGAGTTATGAGTTGCATTCCATTGTATTCTGGTGGAAGACCCTTGGGGTTCTGATCTCCCAGCTGTCGAGGTAAGGGTCGGACTGGACCGAGTCTATCCAGGGTCTGTGATGAGCTCGGCCCTAACCTCGGACTGTTCAATGGCTGATGTGGTATCACGTGTGACCCGCATGGCCTTTAGCTAATCACTCTCGACACCTATCGGACAGTGGGCTACGTTTGTGACCTGTTCTGCCGCTTAATCGTCCATATGGTGTATGATTTGGGAACGGGTCCCACAGTTTCTATTATGCTTGACTATAACTATGAACTCAGGTCACCGAGAAAAATTTGGTATCATAGGATGAATAGAATCATTCAACCGCATGTGAGGAGAAACTTGGAAATAAATGAGAGAGCTAGGACAAGACCAAATTAAAATTTCTCCCTTGTAGTTAAAATGGGTAGCCATTATAAAGTTCCATTTCTAGAGAAAGACTGTAGAAATCTCATTAGAAAAGTAAGACGTCTATGACTTGGGAAAGGAGATGCTGTTGCACTTCAAAATTATTTCTTGAATATGCAAAGTGATAATGCAATAGATTTAGATGAAGAAGTCGAATAAAGAATATATTTTGCGCAGATGCAAGGAGCAAGGCCGTGTATGAGAAGTTTGGTGATGTTGTAACATTTGACACAACTTATTTAATGAATAAATCTGACATCTACATTTGTAAGGGTTAATCATCATGGACAATCAACATTGTTAGGATGCATTTTACTATCAAATGAGGATACCAAGACATTTAAAGTAAAGGCCGTCCCCCAATCAAACGAAAACAATCTAAGATTGAGCTAATTATAGAAGAAGAAAACCAAAAAACAAAAAAAAATCAAGTGGAGTCAAATGGCCAACAAGCAAAGAAGGTTAGTATATTTATGACGTTCAAAAAAAATTGCGTACTTCTTTTTAATATATTTTTCAGTTTTTTTTTTCTAGTATATTTTTCAGTTCGACTTACTATGCTAATATATTATCACATTTTTTCTTTTTTTTTTTTTTAAGGCCACTAGGAAAAAAAGTGAGGAAATTGCTAATATTGAACAATTTACTCATGAATATAGTGCTTATTATATTGCAATACACGTGGTTGAGGTTCAAAGAATAGAAAAAGTATATAATTGCTATTACACTTACTGTGTTTATATGTTCTGAATTTTGAAGTGTGCGTTTTTTTTAAATTACAAATATAGTCTGTCACGACCCAAACCTCAAGTTAGTGGCAGAAAATGAATTTCACAAGTGAAAATTCATAATTTATTTTAGAAAATTTTAGAAACTGCAATTCTTCAAAAAAAAAATGACAACTAGTTTAAAAACGACAGTTTCTGTAAAATTTTACAAAAATAGTTCAAATTGTAAATTTTCACAGTTTGTGAAATTCTTTTTCTGTCACTGGCCGGGGATTTAGGTCGTGACAGAAAATTTTTGGTATCAGAGTCAGGTTTCGATCCTGGGACCTGTGGGTCGGAGGACCGCCGAGCAGCCATCGACCGTCGAACGGCCAACGCAACCCCCGGCGAACCTCCAGCACAGCTCCTCGATGCCCGCGCCACCAGTCCCGAGCTACTGAAGTGTCGTAGTCGCCGAAAAACACTATTTTTGGCCGCGTGAAGTTTTGATTTCCGGCGACGATTCTGGCTACTGTTTGACTTCAAACCGAGCCCGTTGAATTCGTATCGTCGCAAGAATCGTCAAGGTATATATTTCACGATCCCATTTTGATCGGATTGAAAGCTGCCATTTTGGGTTATGACATAGTCTCTCCAAATTCCTCAAGTGGCATGTGGCAATTGTTTGATAATTTGATTGATGAAGTTTGAGGCCATCCACTTCAAGCTCATGGACAAGATAGTGGCCATAATAATGCAACTCATGCTGAACTCTCTTCTCAATGCAAAATATTTCCATGCACAGGGTACTCCTTCCAGCCATTTTTCATGATTTATAATCTTTCAATATCAAGTGATATATAACTACAAGCTTCATTTCTTTTTGAACTTTGGCTTTCATCTTTAGGATATTAATCTTTTTATTTGGAGGGACGCATATGGTCTGCAGTATAATGCAACCTAGTTTACCATGTGAACATTGAACAAGTACCTACAAGCGTCAGTCAAGAACATGTAATAATGTTTTCCATTTTGTTTATATGGAATCTATTAGCTTACATTTAATAGTTTATTTTTTCATGTTATTTATTTGTAGAATTGTATCATGAAATGAGCCAGGGGATATTCATAGGGCATGCATTCAAAGTGATGAATCATTTCACTAAACCTAGATACCTGGAGCTACATTACATACGTCATTTTCTTTTATATACTACTGTAATGATTATTTTACAGGTATCAAAGTTTGCAAAAGTTGCAAAACATAATATTACAGATTACTTTGTTAAAGACTGGATTTTTGTTTTTGCGTGATTGTTGCCAAAATTTGCTTGTATTTGTGTGTATATATTATTTTTTTTTAAGTGAAATTTAACTAATGACTCACGTTTATTATAAATTTAAAAGAAAATAATATACATTCTGTTAAGATTTGAGTTTCTAATCCCTCTAAATTCGCATGCATCTTTTAAATTTTAGAGTAACTGAGCTAGTTCCAATTAGCGTATTTATATATATATATATAGGGCACCAATCCAGTAGGTTTTTTTTTTTTTTTCCTTTTTTTTTTTTCGGTTTTGTACGGTGATTGATAGCTCGAAGTTCTGATTTAATAGATTGATGGAATTGGAGTATCTGTAACTATTAGTTATGTTCGTAGATTTTATTTACGTTTCTACTTTAAAAATAACCTAGTACATGGCAAATATTAGAATGTTATTTGAATAGTTAAATTAAAATTAAATAAATATAATAGTAGCTATATGGTTACTCATCTCAAATTAACGTGGATACTACGATAGCCATTGATTCCTCGTCTTAGATTTTAGGANTAAAGAAAAAAAATACCTAATAAATAGGCAACCATATATATATATATATATTTATATATATGGATACTTGATAGCCTAAACCCTTCTTGCGTCTAATAAAATAGAAGAAGACACGTTGATTGATAGACCTTTGTCAGGTAGGGAATCATCAAACTAGAAGCATCATATTGTGTTGCAAAAATTCTGAGGAAAAAAAAAAAGGACGTGTAGCAAAAAGTAGAATGCAACAAAAACAAAGAAACAGTATTATTTAAATCAAACTTAAAATCACATCTCATCACACCAATAAAATGAAATCCTGTCACATAAAACAGTAATTAAAATCTGGAGAATATTAGCATTAACTAATTGTCGTTAACGTTGTCAAGGGAGCAAGCCCAACTATCCTCTCCAACTCTGTGACCTTTTGTCTCACCCCCTACTCTCTCTCACTCTCACTATTTTTATCGTTTACAGATTTGAAACCAAAGGTATTATCTTTGCTTAACGAACTGTATCTTGTTCCTCACTTCGTATGGTTAGTGTTGCAGAGGAGCCGTTGGGATTTGGGAAGATGATCTAATCTATTCCTTTGTTTTCCGGATCATGTGAATTTGATCATCACGTTGGGTTTTTAACAGCTAATTTTGGTTATATGAATCGTCAAACAGGAAAAAAAAACGGAGATGCAAGAGGCATTGACAGAGAGTGTTACAGGGGAAGGGAAAAGAAGAAAAAAAAAACATAGAAAAGAAACGTGAAACGTGATCAAGGGAAGGAAAAGAAAACAAGGAAGCAAAGAAAATAGGCAAGAGAGACGTGAGCAAGGAAGGAAAAAAAAAGAAAGGAAAAGGAAAAAAAAAAAGAAAAAGAAAGAAAAGGCAAGATACATGAGCGTGAAATAAGGTGAGTAAAGAAATTTTTGTTAAAAGGCATAAATTATGAGTTTAAAATATAAATAAAAGAAGAGTTTAAAATATGAGTGAGATGACAATACCATATCAGAATGTGTAGGGTTTGTGTGCAGTACGTGTCCCTAGCATTATTTTAATTTTATACGTATGTATTAACAGTCATGGTCCTAATTCCTAAACAAATTTTTCTTTTTGGCTAAAGCAATATTATGTCATGTCCTTGATCATAACCTTGTGTACATTTTATGCGGTCATCCATTTGTCAGAGTGAGGGATGGATTTGGTAACCCAAAGTGGCCGACCCAGCTTCTCAATTTGGTGCTTTTCCCTTTTATTAAGTCATTTTGCTAACGCCCACATCCAGGAACAAAATTTATCCACCTCACCCACACCTCACCAACCCCAGTTGGACCCCACATGCCACTATCTTTAATTTTCACCAACCACCAAGAAACAGAACTTGATGACTACAGATGTATTAATAATTGCTAAGCGCCATGTAACATTTGGTAGCATTGATTATTAATAGATTTCTTAAACGAAAAAGAACAAACAAAAGTGCTTTAGACTTCCAATTTTGGGTCATCAGAAATATTGATTTCTAACCTAGGAAGTCAGATCTAGAGAAGAAATTTGAACTTTGTATCAATTACATTAATCACTAACTAGAAAATTCTTAATCATCAGTTAAAATTTTTTTCCAGTAATTAGTACTTCGCCTTAATTTAATTACTTTCAGATTAATTCGGAATAGCATCATTTCTAGCTAGGTTTCAATAAATCAAATATTCATGTGCTAAATTTGAAACCCACATATTATATACTGCTTCACTATTGAATGAATTTTAACTAGTTAATTAGAAGATTTATAATGACAGTCACCACATACAATTCTAACTCCTAAGCCTTGTTTTTTTTTTTTTTTTTCCGGAGCTACGTTGGGACTTATAAGTTTCAAATTTAATTTCGAATGACATATGGTATTAAATATATTGAATTAGCTTTCTCGAAAACAGAAACAAAAATTAAATTGAATTAGCTTTTATAAAGTTGTGTAGACATAGTAATTAGTTCAGCGTACTTACTAAAGAAAGAAAAAGTTCAGAGTACTTAAAGAGATCTATCTCACAATCAGCGCATGTACGCATTCATTAAGGAAATGGTAAAACAAGCTCAATAAGAAGATCAGGAAAAACATCATGATTTTTTTGTTTTTTCCATGTACTTATGTACTATTGATCCACAACTTCATTATTAATTGTTCTATTAGATTTCTTTAGGAAATAGTGGACTAAGAAATATTATTATTTTCTGGTTGAATTACTCCACTACTCTATCTAGCTAGCTGCTTCTTCGCTATGCTGCAACCCATTGTATATACTAATAGTAATGGTGACAATTTGTGTTAACAGCCTATATGTAACGGATCATTTTCATGTGAACTCATTTATTAATTGCATTCAAAAGTATCGTTTAGTTCCAAATCAATTTGTTATTGTACATGTTAAATTATGTCAATTTGAACATAATTTACAAAACGGGTTGAATTAACTAACATATCGTGTAAAATTGATCTCTCTAGTATGTATCATGATCAATACATGTATATTTGCACATAAGAAATACATTAGTCATTGGATTAACAAATTTATCTAATAGACGATATCAAATTAATGCAATATTTAGGCTTAATTTGACATAATCTTAGCCATAATTTTAACAATATTTTTTCCTTTTTAATCTTTAGGGGAATTTGTTGGAATTAGATTAGTCTCATATATATATATATATATTAAGAAATTAGATCATTCCAGTTTTTAATTTTACTTTTAAGAGTTCCATGAGTTGCATAATTTGCTGTCTATAAATATATGGATAATACTAGGTGTACCAAAATTTGTACCTGATTTTTAATATCAATACATGTGGTATTTGACTTTGTATTATTTAATTGGTGTATTAAAATTTATCACAATAAATTAATCATATTCACCAATTGAATATTGACAATTCACATATCACATGCGTTAGTATTAAAAATTTAGTAAAAATTTTAGTATATATAACATTATCCTAAATATATATACTTTATAAGTTAAGAGATTTGGCCACTTATACCCAAATTTTTAAAAAGAACTTCAAAAATATGTCCTTACCAAAATAATTATTTTCTGCAGAATATTTAATACAATATTCTAAATATTTTGGTTACAATAAACTAATTAAATGTTTCCTAATAATAAAATTGGCAAAGAGAAGTTAGAGAGAGGAGCTCCAACCTCCTCCTCTCTCCTCTCTGCATCAAGCTCCCCCTTTGTAGCAAAAGCAAGCTTTCTCTTCTAGGTGCCTCCCCCTACTAGGTGTGGGGTCCTTCTTTCTTTTTGGAATAAATTTTTCTCATTTTTTTTTGTCTATTTTTAGTTTTTTTATCCAATAATTCCCATTTTTAGGAGAATAGTTTTCCACCTGGATTTAAATTTTGTGTGAACTTAGTACATTCAGATCTAGATCTATAGTAGTTTATGATATTTTTAGTTTGTATTTTGGTTTTTGTGTGATTGTCCTCCAAATTTATGTCAATTTTGATTCAGATCTGGAAAAGTAGTTACTCAAGCAGATTAGAGTTGCTAGAATTCCTTTCACTGAATCAATTAGAGTTGTCAATTCAGATTGTGAAGAATCAAAAAGAGCCATTAAAGTACTTTATTTTACACTTGGAGATTTTCTCCAATATCGTCGTTAGGGATCATTAGTATTCCGAGATCTATAAAGATGTTATCATTTTCAAGTTTTTGAATCGATTTCTTGAGTCTCATTTTAAGAGGTTATATGTAATTCGATTTGGCTATTATAATTCTTATATAAGTTTAATGAAATTATTTTACTTTAAAAAAAAAAAATTAGTTTCTCTATTTCTAGTAACCAAATTAGTTTATGCGTTCTAACAAACAAAATTAGTTTTGAGAAACATTTTTCTCTAGTTTTCAAACCTTTATCAAAATTAGTTTCGAGTAACATTTTTCTCTAGTTTTCAAACCTTTATTTTCTATTTCCAATAATCAAATGGTTTTTTTGGATCTAATTATTAGTTACAAGATACTAAATTAGTTTTTCAGTAACAAAATATTTTAAAAAAATGTCTCGTATGAAAAAATAATTATTTTAAAAAACTAAGTATTTTTAATATTATTTTTTAAAAAGTTGTACAGATTGTGAAAAAATAATTATTTTAAAAAACTAAGTATTTTTAATATTATTTTTTAAAAAGTTGTACAGATTGTCATTTTCTCTGTAAATTATGATGAAAGGCAGCTAATAATATATTCACCGGTTTGATAAAGTGAAAGCAATCCCATCCACAGGATATTCTTTTATTAAAAAATAATGATTATTAATATTATCTATGGGTTAAGGAAAAAAAAAAAAAAACAAAACAAAACGTCCACTTCGTCACCAACCTTTGATTCTCCACATACGTACAAACTTAGGTTAAAAGTCTTTCTTCAGTTCTCACCTCACCAACCACCAAAGAACTGTTCAGACTTGCGAAACACCTCTCCCTAGCGCCACTTTTACCTGAGTCCAAATCCCATGCCCTTCTCTTATTGGTTCGATCAGCTGAAAACATAATCACTTTGCGTCAACTAGCGAAAAGAGTAAAATGTTAAAGATATATTCCAATTTCTTGCATCAAGAACAAGATGATCCTTCGAAAATATGCATACGTATTTGAATTTCACTAAAGAGTGACAGTTGTATTTCCCTAAAGAGTTACAAGGTTGTGTACGTAAAAATCCGGAATTTTCGAGGGTAATTTAGATATTTTACTAATTTTCCGGATATAATATTGTGGAGATTAATTTGTAAAAGTTTTGTGCAGAGAGACTAAATTATAAATTTTGGGGGACTAGATTAATAAAGATTTAAAATTTTGGAGACTTATGTAAAATTTTTGAAGAATTACACAGCCCTATAAGACAGGGACACATGCCCGTTCTCTTTTTTTTTTCCTCTCTCTCTTCTCTCTCCTCTCCTTCGATTTCTCTCTCTTCTCTCTCTTCTCTCTATCGGCCGCACCACCACAGAAGGCCGCAGGACCGCCACTGACCGGCATCGACTCGCCAGGCTGCGCCGAAGCTCTGCCGCCCCTCGCCGCTCGCTGCCGCTGCCTGGTTCGCCGGGAAACTCCATAGAAGCCGATTTGAGCTTTTTCGGTTTTTTCATCACCGGCGACGATTTCGGCCACCGTTCAACTCCCAACTAGTCCCGTTGGATTCGTCTTGTCTCAAAGATCATCAAGATATATATATATATATATCTCAACCCAATTTTGTTCAGATTGAAAGTTGCCATTTTCGGGCATTTTGAGTTTATGGGTGTTGTTTTTTATCCGATCGTTGGATTGTATTTTTGAGTTTATTTTTGGAATGTACTTGGAAAATGGAGAAGTTTGATATATATATTGTGTTGTTTGGTGATCGGCACAAAAATCGAGATCGGACAGTCGAGATTTTGTCTCGTTTTACGTGCCACCGGTCCGATGTGGGCCTGGACCAGAATTGGACAAATTATATGTCTAACCTAGCTATTTTGGGTACTAGGAATTCAGCGAAGAGGTCCGTTTGCGAAATTAAAGCTCCGGTGAGAACTTGACTTTTCGCCAGGGGACGATTGAGGACTTGGAATTGGTTCCTGACCCTCCGGGCGATCGTCAACGATACCTTGAGGACTCAATAGCATGGTATCGCTATTCCGATGAGGTAGGGGTTTAGTTACCTTCGTTTTATATCGTTTTTGAGTTAAAACTTATTTTCTGCAGCATATAAGAACAAGTGTGTTTTTAATGATTTGAATTATATGTGATAGAATCTGGTTGTACGATATATACTGTACTGCTCTGAGAATTTGCTATGTGTAGGTTATTTTGGGTATATCAAAAATAGGGTCGTTATGCTGTCCGTTTTTCTATAAAACTCTATTATGCATGTTTTATTGAAAAACCAGAGTACAGTATTTTTTACACTTCAGTTCTAGATTGCACGTGTCATAGGATCATACATGAGTACCGTGTTAGCATCGTAGATTTTACAGTGTGGCGCTGCGTGCCCCACCGTCGGTAAAAGTCTGTAAACTCGCATAGGGTTTTGTTCTTCTGATTACCTCCCCATTCGGCAGGTGTAGGCAATTCGGTTGCTCCTCTAGGTTTGGTAGGCGACACACGGGTGTCTCCTCTGGGTATAGGCTTAGGTGTCAGGCAGGTTGTCAGGTATACTTAGTGCTATCATCCTGGGTTTCCACAGATGAGAGGATGAGAGCTCATGGGTATGGGTTGATTTATGTCATGTGCACATGGATTGATGGTTTTGATTACACTGTTTTATATATATGAGCTCCCAGTTTAGATTATATATATATATGTGTGTGTATGTTTTGGATTTGAACTAACCATGCATGAGTTTTCTATCACTGAACTATTTTTCTTCGAGGTAACTATTTTTCTACAGGGCATTGTATGCTCACCCCCCTTCTTCCCTTCCTCAGGTGGTGTTCAGTGCGATCTTGGAAATCAGGAGGAGTAAGAGGCCATCTTGACTGTAGTTCATTTCTTGGTAATACTAGAAGTCTACTGTTGTGGTGTTTGGACTGTTTGGGGTTTTTATTAGCATTGAACCAAGATTACTACTTTCTATTTTGTCTGTAAACTTATGTATGCCATTTTGGGATTTAACTACTTGTTGTAGATGATGATGATGCTTGGAATTATATTTGAAATTCCCCTTTTTTTTCAATTATTATTCGGTCTATGTTTAATGGTGTATACGAACTGTGGGAGAGGTTCAGGGGATAAAATTCCAAATACTTTATCAAAATAGACTGTTTATAAAACTAAAATTTTTTAGACACTTTTCAAATAAATCGTGGAATTTTCCATCTTTGTGAAATTCTCCTTCTGCCACTAGCCCGGGTTTTGGGTCGTGACAGAAATTGTGGTATCAGAGGTTTGAGTTTAATAGCTCGGACATATCGCGATTACACTCAATTGAAGTTATTTTATGATAAGCATGCATCATTATCTCACTAACAGCTTGGCATATTATTTCAGACTTATAAGGATGCCTCCTAGATGAGTTCGGAGGCACCAACCGGGTGCCGAACCTCCTCAACATCCAGATTTCTCTCATCTGATCGAGGCAATGCAGTAGACATTTGCCCAGATGAGCAACCCAGACTATCAGCCTCCAGCTCCGAGGGCACGTCAGCTGGATCAGTCAGATTACCTCCAGTGATTCATGCGCCTCCAGCCAGGGCAGTTTGATGGGAGACCAGATCCTCTCGCGGCAATTGCTTGGTTGCGTGAGATAGAGAGGCATTTTTGGTCCCTTGGTGCTTTGGTAGAGTTTTGGGCAATCTATGTCGTTACCCGTTTGACGGGGAATGCCATTCGTTGGTGGGGGATAGTGGAATGGATGTAAGATGTAGTGGGCTTGACTTGGGAAGGCTTTGAGCAGATATTCAGGGCTCAGTATGCCAATGAGGATCAATAGGATGAGATTATGAATCGGTTTGAGACTTTGGTCCAAGGTAACAGAACGGTGAATGAAAAACCTGATTGAGTTCACTGAGTTGGCAAGTGTTGCTCTTGGACCTAGTACGAGTGAGAAGTACCGAGTTTCCAAGTTCAGGAGTCATCTGAATCGGAACATTTTTAATAGGATTGCTACCCAGACTTTCCATACTCTTCCTGAGATTGCAGTAGCTACCCAGCGGGCAGAGGCCATCGAAGAAAGTTTGGATTCCAAGAGGAACCAACGGACAGGAAATGACAGGAAGGCCACCATAAGGAACTAGGTTCAGTGGTCAGCCTAGGGTACTCCGAGCAGTGGGAGCTCGAACAGCAGTGGTTCTTCTTGGGGTGGCAGAGATAGTCATTATGGAGGATGTTTTGTTTGTGGCCAGCCGGGTCACCGAAAGAAAGAGTGTCCTACTCACCTACAGAAATCTCCTCTTTCTCAATCGTAGGGGAGTCAGTCAGGTTCTGTTCATTATCAGTTTACTCAGACAAGGCCAGAACAGTCACAGGGTGCTTTGCAGACTTTTACTTCCCCTCAGCCTTATCAGCATCAGTACTGCCCTCAGGGTTACACTCAGAACTTCAGGCTCTTTAGGCCTCAGGGAGTCAGGGTGGGCATGGTTATGCCAGTAGTGGTCCAGGATCTAGCAGCAGCCGACCTGGTCAGGGGAGAGGTAACAAAGGGAAAGAAAAAGTGACTGGCCAAGCCTATGCTTTTACTGGAGCTGACGACACTCAGGATCGCACCGATCGAGGTGTTGTTGATGGTATGATCCTTCTTTCACACTCTTAGACACATGTTTTGTTTGATACTAGTGCATCCCATTCATTCATATCCTTATTGTTTGCTCAACTGTTGGGGTTGGAATTTTCTGATTTGGATTATGTATTGACGTTAGGTACACCTTTGGAAGGAGTAGCCGTTGTGTCTAGTATGTGTAAGTCTTGTCGGGTTGTGATTGGTGATAGGGAGCTTCTGGCTGATTTGATTGTGTTGCCAATGGGATAGTATGACGTAATACTCGATATGGATTGGTTGTCGAAATATCGAGCGGTTGTGGACTGTTGTACGTAGCAGGTGACTCTTTTTTCTAATGATGGATATCCTATTATCTATCAGGCTGGGATGAGTTCGTTGAAGCCTAGTCGTGTTCTGAAAGCGTGCATGGGTGGAAGGAAAAAACTTGAGTGTTATGGAAACTTGTTTGCTATAGATGGTAAGGTAAGGACAGATGATCAAGACCTATGGATTCCGGTGGTGTGTGAGTATTCGGAGGTGTTTCTTGAAGACTTACCGGGGTTACCACCTGATAGGGAGATCGAGTTCTATATTGAACTAGTTCTTGGAGCTCAGCCAGTTTTTATTCCAGCCTATCGCATGGCACCTGCTGAGATAGAAGAATTAAGAGAATAGTTGGAAGATTTGCTTTCCAAGGGCTTCAATCGCAGTAACACTTTTCCTTGGGATGCTCCTGTTTTGTTTGCGAAGAAAGCTGATGGTTCATTGAGACTTTGTATGGAATACCGGAAGTTGAACCAGTTGACAGTGAAGAACAAGTATCATTTCCCAAGAATAGATGAGTTGTTTGATCAACTCGGTGATTCGAGGTGCTTCTCTAAGATCGATTTGAGATCTGATTATTATCAGTTGAAGATAAGAAAGGATGATATATCTAAGATAGCATTCAGAACTCGACATGGTCACTTTGAGTTTCTGGTAATGTCCTTGGTTTGACGAATGCTCCTGCAACCTTTATGGATCTCATAAATCGGATTTTTAGGCTGTTTTTGGACCGTTTTGTGGTTATGTTCATCGACGATATCATGGTGTATTCCAAGACTCGAGAAGAGCATGCTGAACATCTGGGGATAGTACACAAGACCTTGAGAGATCATTAGTTGTATGCCAAGAAATCGAAGTGTGACTTTTGGATATCATAAGTGAAGTTCTTGGGTCATGTGATTTCTCACGGGGGTATTTCAGTTGATTCCGCTAAGATCTAAGCTGTTCTGGAACAGGAAAGACCGAGAAATATGACGGAGGAACGTAGTTTCCTTGAATTGGCAGGTTATTACCGTCGTTTTATGCAAGGTTTCTTGAGAATTTCGTTGTCTTTGACGAAGTGGACCAGGAAGGATGTTAAGTTTGTTTGGGATCACAAAAGTGAAGAAGCTTTTATCAGGTTGAAGCAGAGTTTAACCACTGCACCTGTTCTTACTGTTCCTGACAGTAACGAGCCTTATGTGGTGTATACTGATGCTTCAAAGACGGGTTTGGGATGTGTCTTGATGCAGAATGGTCGAGTTGTTGCTTATGCCTCTCGTCAGTTGAAGCTGCATGAAAGGAACTATCCCACCCATGATTTGGAACTTGCAGCAGTGATCTTTGCGTTGAAGATTTAGAGATGTTACTTGTATGGTGTGAAGTTCGACATATTCTCCGATCATAAGAGTTTGAAGTATCTCTTTACTCAGAAGGATTTGAACTTGAGACAGCAAAGATGGGTTGAATATATGGAGGATTATGACTTCAACCTACAGTATTATCCAAGTAAGGCCAATGTTGTAGCTGATGCACTGAGTAGGAAGCCTCATGGTGCACTAGCTGTACTAGTGTTTGAAGACTGGAAGAATTCAGTTGCGATTGGTGATTACAACTTGTAGTACTTCGAGAATGAAGGAGTTGCTTACCTGAGCAACATTGTGATTTCACCATCTCTTCTCCAGACTGTCTAGCAGAGTCAGTGGCAAGACAGGGAGTTGAGGACAACCTGAAACCGACTTCAGAATGGTGAACAGTTAGATGGTTGGAGCACTAATAGAGAAGGGTTCTTACTTTTCAATGGGAAGTTAGCTGTAGCTGATGACCCTAATCTTCGAGAAACCATTCTAACAGAGGCTCACAAATCAAGATTCGCAGTACATCCGAGTAATACTAAGATGTACCAGGACTTGAAACGGCAGTATTGGTGGAAAGGAATGAAGAAGGATGTAGCTACTTTTATGGCTAAGTGTTTGACTTGTCAGCGAGTCAAGGCTGAACACCAGAGACTAGCTGGATTACTTCAGCCGTTGCCAATTCCGAAGTGGAAGTAGGACAAGATCACGATGGACTTCGTGACCAGTTTGCCGAAGACCTTGAGGAAGAACGATGCAGTTTGGGTGATAGTCGATCGGTTGACGAAGAGTGCTCACTTTATACCGATCCGGATTGACTACTCTCTTACTAAGCTCAGTAAACTATACGTGGAGAACATCATACGCTTGTATGGTGTGCCTTCAAGCATAGTATCTGACAGGGATCCAAGGTTTACTTCCAAGTTTTGGAGAGCCTTGCAGAAAGCATTTGGTATGCAGTTGGATATCAGTACAGCTCACCATCCTGAGATTGATGGTCAGTCTTAAAGGACCATGCAGATTCTTGAGGACATGCTACGTTGTTGCATACTGGACTTTGGTGGGAATTAGGATGATCATCTTCTTTTAGTGGAATTTGCTTATAACAGTTACCAGACCAGTGTAGGTGTGGCTCCATATGAAGTATTGTATGGAAGGCCATGTAGATCGCCTTTGTGTTGGGCAGAACCAGAAGAGCATATTACTCTCGGACCTGAACTGATTAAGGAGACTACTGAGAAGATCAAGGATATCCAAGAGAGGCTCAAAGAGATTCAGAGTCATCAGAAGAGTTATGCTGACCTAAAGAGGCGTGAGGTAGAGTTCGATACTGGTGATTCCGTATTCTTGAAAGTGACTCCAAGGTGAGGTGTAACAAAGTTTGGGGTGAAGNTGAAGAGCAGCCTGTTCGCTTGTTGGCTAGAGAGTTAAAAGTGCTTCGCAATAGAGAGATACCACTTATCAAGGTGCTTTGGGAACATCACAAAGAAGACGAGGCTACTTGGGAACTCGAAACGGAGATGTACGAGAAGTACCCTAATTTGTTTAACTTTCAGTTAGAAGTTGTATTGTGATGTAAACCTTGACTTGTATTTTGAATTTCGAGACGAAATTCCTATAAGGAGGGGAGAATGTAAAAACTCAGAATTTTCGAGAGTAATTTGGACATTTTACTAATTTTCTGAATATAATATTGTGGGGATTAATTTGCAACAGTTTTGTGCAGAGGGACTAAATTGTAAATTTTAGGAGACTAGATTGATAGAGATTTAAAATTTGGAGACTTATGTGCAATTTTTGAAGAATTGCACAACCCTATAAGATAGGGCCACGTGCCCGTTCTCTTTCTTCTCTCTCTCTTCTCTCTCCTCTCCCCCGATTTCTCTCTCTTCTCTCTCTCAGCCGTAACACCGCAGAAGGCCGCAGGACCACCGCCAACTGTCGTCCGCCCGTGCCACCGACCGACGTCGACTCGCCAGGTTGCGTCGAATCTCCGCCGCCCCTCGCCGCTCGCTGCCGCCGCCTGGTTCGCCAGGAAACTCCATAGAAACTAATTTGAGCTTTTTTGGTTTTTTCGTCACCAGTGACGATTCCGGCCACCGTTCGACCCCCAAACAGTCCCATTGAATTCGTCTCGTCTCAAGGATCATCAAGGCATATATATCTCAACCCCATTTTGTCCGGATTGAAAGTTGTCATTTTTGGGCATTTCGAGTTTATGGGTGTTGTTTTTGATCCGACCGTTGTATTGTGTTTTTGAGTTCATTTTTGGAATGTACTCGGAAAATGGAGAAGTTTGATATATATATATATATATATATTATGTTGTTTGGTGATCAACACAAAATCGAGATCGGACGGTCTAGATTTTGTCTCGTTATACGTGCCACCGGTCCGGTGTGGGCCCGAACCAGAATTAGACAAATTATATGTCTAACCTAGCGATTTTGGGTGCTAGGAATTCAGCGAAGAAGTCCGTTTGCAAAATTAAAGCTCCGGTGAGAAGATGACTTTTCGCCAGAGGACGATCGAGGGCTTGGAATTGGTTCCCGACCCTCCGGGCGATCTTCAATGACACCTTGAGGACTCAATAGCGTGGTATCGCTATTCCGGTAAGGTAGGGTTTTAGTTACCTTCGTTTGTACCATTTTTAATTTGAAACTTATTTTTTGCAGCATATAAGAACAAGTGTGTTTTTAATGATTTGAATTATATATGATGGAATCTGGTTGTACGATATCTGCTATACTGCTCTGGAAATTTGCTGTGTGCAGGTTATTTTGGGTATATAAAAAATAGGGCCGTTATGATGCTCGTTTTTCTATAAAACCCTATTATACATGTTTTACTGAAAAACTAGAGTACAGTAGTTTTTACACTTCAGTTCTGGATTGCATGTGTCATAGGATCATACATGAGCACCGTGTTAGCATCGTGGGTTTTACAGTGTGGCGCTGCATGCCCCACCGTCGGTGAAAGTCCGTAAACTCGCGCGGGGTTTTGTTCTTCTGATTACCTCCCCATTTGGCAGGTGTAGGCAATTCGGTTACCCCTCCAGATTTGGTAGACGACACACGGGTGTCCCCTCTGGGTATGGGCTTAAGTGTCAGGCAGTCTATCAGGCATACTTAGTGCCATTATCCTGGGTTTCCACAGATAAGAGGATGAGAGCTCATGGGTATGGGTTAATTTGTGTCATGTGCATATGGATTGATAGTTTTGATTACACTATTTTATATATATGGGCTCCCGGTTTGGATTATATATATATATATATGTGTGTGTATATTTTAGATTTGAACTAACTATGTAGGAGTTTTCCATCACTGAATTGTTTTTCTTCGAGATAACTATTTTCCTACTGGGTATTGTATACTCACCCCCCATTCTTCCCTTCCTCAGGTGGTGTTCAGTGCGATTATGAAAATCAGGAGGAGTAAGAGGCCTTCTTGACTGTAGTTCATTTCTTGGAAATGCTAGAAGTCTACTGTTGTGGTGTTTGGACTATTTGAGGTTTTTATTAGCATTGAACCAAGATTACTACTTTCTATTTTGTCTGTAAACTTATGTATGCCATTTTGGGATTTAACTAGTTTTTGTAGATGGTGATGGTGCTTGGAATTATATTTGAATTTCCCTATTTTTTTCCAATTATTATTCGGTTTATGTTTAATGGTATATACGAATTATAGGAGAGGTTCACGGGATGAAATTCCAAATATTTTATCAAAATAGATGGTTTACAAAATTAAAATTTTTTAGATATTTTTCAAATAAATCATAGAATTTACCATCTTTGTGAAATTTCCTTTTTACCACTGGCCCGGATTTCGGGTCGTGAGACAGTGTACACCGACAATCAAATTCAGAAATTAGTTAGTTGCGAACCACATGAATTTCGTAATCCATCTTTAAAGACATTCTTATTTTAGAAAATAAAATAAAAAATGATTGGAATACCAATTTCTCGCACGATGGCTCCCAAAAATTCAAAATTTAAACCCCGAAAATACTAAAATTTAAACTAAAATATTCATACAGCATGATGTCAAATTACAAGATGAATATCGATATCTATAGAAAAAATATTATTTTTGTTGGATTGGCGATGCGCTCTTATGAGAATATTAATAATCTAGATGCCAGGATTAAACTAATGTGTAATTGTAGAGAAGAGTAAAAGACCACCTAGAGGCCAATGAAAGTTCTGAGTTGGTTTTCTATTATGAATTAAATAGTTAAATAAATATTACCAGCCAAAAAGTATATGACCTGGTTTATCATTTAAAATACAAAATCCTAATAACTATTGTACGTTTTTCTTCCCTGAAAAATACATTTTAGTCAAACCTTGTCTACTTATCCAATTATGGGAACAAGTAGATGACCAAAAAAATTGACGAAAACGCACCAGAGTTAAAATTTTCGCCACAGCCCACAGTTCTATTTATAGCCATATCGACCCAGTTGATCAAACCAGGAGTATACAACATACGCGGTTGCCCTTTGTCTCTTCTAGGAGATTGAAAGATATATTGGAACTTTTATTCGGTCCTTATATATACTTTTTAATTATTTTTAAGGACATTAACAAATACTGGTATTTACAGTTTTATAATATGTATGATGTATAGTTTTGAATAAAAAGATCAAGCTAAAGATTTTTCTTCTCACATATTAATAGTAAGTTTCTTTTTCTTGCTTAGGTATGCTTACATCATAACTAGCTTTAAAAAAAAAAAGAAGTTTCTTTAATTTTCTTGCTTTGGTGGGTGATCTCTCTCTCCTACAAAATTTATACACCAAAACGTGGACATGACATCAAACATTGTCCAAACCACTCACCAGTCACCAACTCCATATGTCACGCACATATGTATATATAAACTAACCTATAGCTATATCAATATAAGTAGAGAAAATCTTCTCTCAAAACAAAACTATATATCATAGCTAGCTCTCTCGAAACAATTGGTCACCAACTTTCTATATGGCTCTCCTTCTCACCATAGTACCTATAATCTCAATCATCTCTCTCTTCCTCGCGTACAATCTCTACTACCGCCTCCGATACAAGCTCCCACCGGGCCCACCTCCCAAGCCCATCGTTGGAAATCTCTACGACATAAAACCGGTCCGGTTCCGATGTTTCGCCGAGTGGGCCCAATCCTACGGACCAATCATATCGGTTTGGTTTGGGACGACACTCAACGTGGTGGTGTCCAGCGCGGAGCTGGCCAAGGAGGTCCTCAAGGAGCACGACCACCAGCTGGCGGATCGGCACCGGACCAGATCCTCGGCCCGGTTCAGCCGGGACGGGAAGGACCTTATTTGGGCCGATTATGGGCCTCACTATGTCAAGGTCAGGAAGGTTTGTACTCTTGAGCTCTTCACACCTAAGAGGCTTGAGTCTCTTAGACCCATCAGGGAAGACGAGGTTATGGCCATGGTTGAGTCCATTTTCAAAGACACTGCCAATCCTGGTACGTCATCTCATCTCATCTCTTTTTTTTTTTTTTTTTGGGTGAATTGGTTTTTTTTTTTTTTTTTTTTTTCCTTTTTTTTCATATATACTCCCCTCTTTTTTTTTTTTTTTTTTTTTTTTTTTTTTTTTTTTTGTTTCTATGGGATCTGCATCTATATTTAGGTTGTTGATTTAGTTATATAGGATAAAAAAAATTACTAAAGGAGAAAAAGATTTGCATATTGTTTGATTATTATATTATTTTGGTTTGACTTATTGTTAGTAATATTCTTGCCAAAAAAAAAAACCCTACAAATTGTAGATAACTATTTGGCTTGGTTTTAGTTTTTATAACTCTAGTTGCTTTTCTTTTTATATAAAAGATTTTATTTTATTTTTTAAAAAAGGTGTTGCTTAAAAATCAGTATAGTGATTTGTTGTTGTATAAATTATATTCGAGTTTGTGAAGATAAGAGTTGTAAATGACGTTAAATACGAAGTTTGGCGTTCTGTTGAATGTTCCTACGCTTTGTTCGATAATGGTACTTCCTTTTTGTTTTCAAGTCAACTAATAGGGATACCCACTAATGGAAAAAGAATAAATAGAAAAAGTCAAATGAAACTATGAGAAAAGAATAAAATAAGACATATTAATAAAATGCTTCTTAATATTTTTATCTATCTGTTTTTACAATTGTGTGATAAAGTTTAAGAGATTAAATTGATCTGAATTATAATCTTAAATTTTAATCCACAATTAAAAACGAAAATTTCATCCTTTACTTAAAAAATTAAAAAAAAAAACAAAAAAAAAACGTAGCATTCGAACAACAATAATCATCTTAAAAACGCCGGAAGACTCAAAAAAAAAAAAAAAAAGAAAAAAAGAAAAAAGCCAACAACAATTGTTGAACTATATGATGGTATTTTAGTAATTTCGGATGGTTCTTGAATGTCCACGTGGTTAACGAGTAGTACTAGGGAATTTCGCATGAGCCGTGTCCCGGTGTCTTGGGCGGATATTCCACTGGCTGGTGGGCTATGACTTTTAAACTATAATTTAAAAAAAGATTAACATGGAATGCCTATTTATATGAGATGGAGTTTGAGTTTAACTATTTGAATTGAATGTTTTTCAGAACTTGATTTGAAATAATGGGTTACTTAAAGGACAAAGAAAAACCTAGTTGACATAGTGATTGATGGATGATAACCTACCAATATTTAAAGATGTCTTTTTCTTTTTCTTTTTTTTCAAATTTATTGGGCAATATAATGTTATCTGATTTAGCAAGTTGTCATAATTGCTTGCTCATCAACAACTCAACAAAATCAAGATATGAATGGAAATCTTTGTTTTCATATATGATATTTCTAGCCAATGGGCTCAAATCCCTATAAGGACACAAACATATAAATGTACTGAAACTTGTTTTGGAGTACTATATCATTTGAGTCCCTCTTCGGTATAGTTATTTCATGGCTGGCTGTTGTACTTAAATTTCAGCAATATTCTCTGTGTAGTGGTTGTTGGTCTTTTTGCTTGGCTACTCTTTTTTTTTTTTTGAATTTTTTTTTGAAGAGGATAAGAATGAACCGACAAAAAAGACAAAAGAAAAGCTTTTGGGACTATCGAATATCTCTTATATGTATTGACTGTCATGCAATTTCATCTCACCACATATTGGGATTTATATGTATCTCATTGAGCTTGTTAAATTGCTAATTAATCAAATTATAATCATCTTTATGTGTTTAACTTGGCTTGGAGGTTGACCTATTCCTTCCATGTGAGATATACTTTAAGAGCTAGTAACTTCTTATTTTAAAGGATTGAAATTTATTATCTTCCTAACCAAGCACAAACCGAAACCTTTTTAATATATATATATATATATATATATATAATGATATATTCTAGTTTATTTCTTTTGGATCAGATGAATGAGAAATCTTTTAACATTATCCAGGTTGAGTCAAAATAAACACTAACTAGATAATAGATTGATTATTATAATTATGAAACATCCCTTAAGATGCCTTCTTCCAAAAAAAAAAAAAAAAAAAAAAAAAAGAAGATTTAACTAATATATTCTTCGTCTCTGTTATTGATGACATAGCCACTTTAATGGTTGCGTTAGTGAAATTTGCCACACTTATGGTCTTCTTTTTAATTGCATGATTGTACAGATTAGAACTATGAATTTAAGCCAACTTATTAGGTGATAATTAACGATGACAAAGTTGCAATTAATCCAACTAGAGGTTGGTCTTAATTTATTTGTACTTCTTTAATTGGCTCTTAGTCTGCTCTTGTAGGTGGATGTGTGCGCGTCAATAAGATGCTACCATTTTTTTTTTTCCTTTCAATTAATTGATTTGATTAGAAGGAATCGGAATGGAAATGATTCTCTGGGTTTGGAGACAACTAGCCAGTTATTTAGCTTCAAAAAATAAAAACTTGGTACAGAATAATGCGCACATTTAAGATAGAGCACTAGTAGCTATGGATTATTTAGATAACTGCAAAATAATATTATTGAGTGTTCTGCAATTTAAATTTTTAGATTTTATAAAATAATACTTTGAGATTAAGAATTCCTGAAAATTAATATTTTGGACAAACTTTTTGACCTATTTTATAAACAAAAAATAATAATATCTTCCATTAAAACTATATTAATCCATATTATTCATCTTAATTTTAAGGATATTATTATATTTTATCATTTAAAAATATTTTAAAAAAAATCAACTCAGAGTATTAATTTTCAGAAATTATTAATCTCAGAGTATTATTTTGCAAAGTCCAAACTTCATGATTTAAATCGCAGAACATCCAAACTTTAAAGTATTTTTTTTTTGTAGTTATCACTTGATCAAACAAGTAGACCGTACATGAAACATTCTTAATGTGCATCTCATTTCACGTAATGGAGAATTAAATTAAAAAAAAAAAAAAGCAATAGAGAGAAAAATGCCCAACAATCAAATGTGAAAATTACCAGGTTCTTAGGTAAGAAATGGTTACTTGTTAATAAAGTCCTACAAATATAACTAGTGATACTAAAGACTAATCCCAACGTTAATTTAGATCGAATTCTTCATCATTTAATTGGATTTTACGACCTAATTTGTCTTCGTTTATATTTTCTTGTTAATGCAATTTATTATGTTGAATTTGGGATTAGACTCAGATACATGGAGGATTATGATCTTCTACTCACTAATCTTCTTTTCTACCTTTTTTTTTTCCTCCCAGAAAATTACGGCAAAAGTTTGTCAGTGAGGAATTTTCTTGGGGCAGTGGCATTCAACAACATAACAAGGCTGGTGTTTGGGAAGCGGTTCATGAACTCCGAAGGGGTGATAGACGAACAAGGACTGGAGTTCAAAGGAATAGTGGCGAATGGGATTAAATTAGGTGCGTCCCTAAACATGGCTGAGCACATCAGTTGGCTGCGTTGGATGTTCCCAATAGAGGAAGAGGCCTTTGCCAAACACGGTGCTAGGAGGGACAGACTTACCAAGATGATCATGGATGAGCACACAGAAGCTCGCAAACTCAGTGGCGGTTCTAAACAGCATTTTGTGGATGCGTTACTCACTTTGCAAGACAAGTATGACCTTAGTGAGGATACCATTATTGGACTCCTTTGGGTATGTACATATACCTCTTTTTTCATTTACTCTTCATTAAAAAGAAAATAAAAAAAATGTTCTATGTTCACCTTATGTTTTTGCGGTCATTTGGTTGGTCGTGATCTTTGCTTAAGTATCATTTTTAGTCCCTTCGTCAAGATCGTATCGTCAATTTTGGTAGAAAAAGACGATTAGATTGACAAAAGAAGGGGGTAAAAAATCAAGGATTATAAACGATACAAATAGATGTTCAAGAACTAAACATGTGACAATATCAAAGTCTTAATTAACTAGAGTTGTTCCAAGGACTTGACTATAGATATAGGGTCCCTAATCCAACAGGGGGTGTGATAGAGTTGGATTTAAAAAAAAAAAAAAAAAAAAAAAAAAATAGTTACTAATGATTTGCGATTATTTGGGCAGGACATGATCACAGCAGGCATGGACACTACAGCAATATCAGCTGAATGGGCAATGGCAGAGGTAATCAGGAGCCCGAGAGTGCAACAAAAGGTTCAAGAGGAGCTAGACCGGGTTATTGGTGTGGAGCGGGTTATAACTGAAACTGACTTCTCAAACTTACCTTACCTACAATGCGTGGTCAAGGAAGCATTACGGTTGCACCCTCCAACACCACTAATGCTTCCCCACCGGGCGAACGCCAATGTCAAGATAGGCGGCTACGACATCCCTAAGGGTTCGATCGTTCATGTTAACGTATGGGCCGTTGCCCGTGACCCGGCGGTGTGGAAAGACCCGCTTGAGTTCCGACCCGAGAGGTTCCTTGAGGAGGATGTTGACATGAAGGGTCATGATTATAGGCTATTGCCATTCGGGGCGGGTCGACGGGTGTGCCCGGGAGCCCAACTTGGTATCAATTTGGTTAGCTCCATGTTGGGCCACCTATTGCACCATTTCTCTTGGAGCCCACCAGAAGGGATGAAGCCAGAGGACGTTGACTTGACTGAGAGCCCAGGGATGGTGACCTATATGAAGAGCCCATTACAAGCTGTTGCTACTCCAAGGTTGCCTTCCCACTTGTATAAACGTCAGGCTGTGGATGTGTAATATTCGGGACATATGTTAATGGCTCCTTTATCTAATTCTGTTTATAGGTTTTGGACTATATGTGAGAGTACGATCAAAGTTTGTGACTCTTTTCTACTGAAAAAAAAGAAAGAAGAGAGAAATAAGAAAAGCATAAACATTTGTTCTGATTTTTTTATAAAGTATTAATAGGGCATATATTTAAAATGGTGCTAGCTAGTTCAATGCTTCTTTTTGAATCCCATGTAGATTTTAAATCTGCCTTGTGACTTCAGCCATAAACAGAGATAGAAGTAAAGAAATTAAATATTTACTGAGAAAAAAAGTCCAGAAATATAATAAACTACGAAAAGAAGGAAATTAAATAATATAGATTCACGTCTTTACTTCTTCGACACTGAACAGGTTACCTGAAGAAGGATAACAAGGAATACAGAGTAGGAAAGTACTGCGAGAATAAGCGAGAATAAGAAAATTTCTAAGGCAGTTTAGATATTCCTCTCTTAGCTACAAAATTTACCTCTTTTCTTTCGTTTTGCTTGTTTATTAATGTTTGTGCCTTCTCAAGTGCTCTGCTTTGTCACCGAGAAGCTATTATGGTTGATAGAAGACGTTAGTATCTTGAGTTCAAAAGATCTATTTATTACAATTACTCGCACATTCTAATGGTTTTTAACCATACAGCTTCAAGCTCTGATAACCACTATTATATACGTTTTACGTTTTTCATTTTTCTCTTATCTTGTACAATCCCTCAACACGGGGTGGAGAGTCTAAAGCCAAACATTTGGATTATTAGTGGACTCCTACCAACAAGATGAAACAAACACACAGGAAATAGCCAAACACAAATAAATTTCGTGGATGCTACGTGAAGAAAACATGTCAACATAAACCAAACCATGCAAGGGAACATTGAGATGCATTTATGTACAAGCACATCATAGGCTTTAATTTCACACATTACACACAATATCCTAAGTGCCAAACTTATTTTATCAAGCATCAGGTTCTAGTAGGTAGAAACTAGAAAGCACCAATTCACAGATACTAATTGACATATGATAACAATAACTAGGTTCAGGAGTGAACTTGTTCCATCTGAGTCAGACAGTACTCTCCTTTAATGTTCTTATTTACTTCAACCCTGAACTTCTCTTCCGTAATCCCTCTCTTCACTTTCAGAAGTAGTTCGAACTTAAGATAATCTTCAATCACCTGCAATCCACAAAAGTAATCTCCCTTAGCGGGGAAAAAAAAGGTGGGGGAATCTTAAGATTGAAAAATAGGACCACCACAGGCTGACACGGCAAAAAATGACATGAGCGAGGAAAAGAGGGCACATAGGAAAACAGAGCCTATGGTAGAAACCAACCTTGGCCTTGGCCAGAAGGATATCCAGGAGTTCATATGTGAACAATGAATTGGACTTCAGCTGAAGGGACTTAACAGCATGATTTGCTGCATCTTGGACCTCAGAATCATGAGATGGAAGTGGCACTGCTTGCCATCCCATTCCATGGCCATCTGATTCACATAATGGCACAGTTAACCATTACTAGTGTACTATTCTAATAAATAAACTAAAAGGCAGATCATTCTCTTGATTGCAGGAAGAATATAGAATTGGACGATGAAAATTAAGAACAAGAGGATTTCATGGAGTATATCCATTCGTTATGAAGATTGTGGAGGTTCGGGAAAAGGTAGACCAACACTGAAAATTTCATGTATCCCTTTTTTTCACAAATTAGTGAACAGAACAAATCAATCTGCACTGCAAACAGCACAGAATTGGACATATACTCCAACATATTATATTCCTTACTAGAGACGTCAAAAATTTCACTTGTTCATGTCCCTATTCCATGTTCCTCAACAACATTGAAAATGTAGCCTTTACTACATGTGGGACCATTGGGTGGCAAGGCAAAACACTTCAGACCAGCATCAACATGAGTCTAGGGTCTCACAGATCTAGTTCAAGTACCTTTCACTTAAAATTTTTTACGCGTAGGGAAAGAATTAATTCTTGGTTGACAAAGATAATCAAAACCCATCTGGAGCTAGTAGAACTTAACATGATTCAGAAGAGAATTAGGCATCCTTCTTTGGTCAAGATTTTCATTCCTCCCTACATTCATATCTTCTTTACAATAGAAACTAGTATGAATGTAGTTAACCAAAAATATCTACCAAAATATTGCTTTACTTATGTTTAGAATGACACCATGTTATATTTGCTATGTACATTCATAATACTTTCGAAACTTCGCAAACAACAAGCATGTTTAGAATGAATGCATTCATAATACAAAAAAAGAACACAATTCAAAGACACAATTGGATACCAAAAAAAAAAACTAAAAAATTACCTCTTTTAAAGCCGAGGTCCGAAGAAGTAAAGGAAGGACCATCATGGGCATATTTGAATTCCTGCAACTGCTTAAAGTTCATCCATGGCTTCACCCAAACCCTAGCTTCATATATCTTCTTCTTCCCAGAATCAATGGCTTCCAGAGTCAGATGGTATATCTTCCCAGCAACAACCTGTTCTCTGGCCTTTAAAACCCTCGCGAACTCCAGAATTGCATTCTACAGCCGTAATTCCACCGAAATTCAAACAAAATTTCCAAAAGAAAAACGAAAAATCGAAAACCCGAGAAGAAGATCATAGAAAAACCTGTTGCTTGTTGTGCTCTTGGACAGCGAAGCGAGCTAGGGTTTCGATTAGGGCGTTGTTGTTCTGAGAAGAGCCCTCGACATCCCGGAATCCACCAAGCTTCATCCTTATCGCCGATGGCTCTTCTCGGCAGAACCCTAATTCGCAGAGCCCGAAAAGCAGAAACGAAAAACTGAGTAAAGCTGCAATTGAGAACCTCGAAGGATTCATCGTTTTTGGAAAACGGGATTCGAAATCACGAATTGTTTTTGGAATTCCCGGATTTGATTTTTTTTTTTCAAAAAACAAAAAATTCTGAGATCAACTGAACTGAGAAAGGTTTGGGTGGTTTTTGGGATTGAGGCGGTTAGTTTTGAATGTTAGTTGAGAAGAGGACGGCGGAATTGGCTACTAAGCCATTACCGGGTGGGTAACCGGATCCGAAAAGATTGGTTTTGGGCTTTTTTATGGATCGCATTCTTACCCGTCCGGTCTTGCCGACAAGGAGGAAATTAGGCTCAGTTGCAATTTAAGAGGGATAAAGTTCTTGGGTTCAGTTTAAATAAATGTCAGATTTTTTTTTTTTAATTATTATCTCTTATATACTATATTGAAGCGTAAAATATAATATACCTAGTATAGAAATTAAGGATTTATTTCTAGTTTTTCGTTTAAATAAATTGAGAGTAAAAGTAAAAATTTTGCTTTACTTTCAAATTTTGAAAGTAAATTTTATTTCACTACTTATCTCTAAAAGTAAAAAAAAAAATACAAATAATGAGAAAATAAGTCATATAGACTTGTATTCATGTGTGTGTATATATATATATATATGCATTGTATACAAATATATGCATGTTTTTGTTTTTGAAACTTGTTTTTTTTTTAAAAAAAACAAATATTAGAAATTTTTTGTTACCACTTTTTTTTTGGTTAATTTTGATAATAATTTTTATAATCAAAAAATGAAAACAAGGTTATAAAGAAAACTTTCAAAAAAAAATTTCTATTTTTTATTTAAAAAAATAAAAAAAATCAAACAGATTCTAATATACTCGGTTCATAAACTAAAGTTGATATATTGGTAAATGAACCAAGCGTAAAAATAGATATAGTTAGTCATTTAATTTTTTTTTTGGTCATTTAGTTATAAAAAGAGCAAAACGGATATTTAGTAATTTTTTTTAGGACATTTAGTACATTTTGAATTTTAAAAGTATTTTTTTTTAAATTTTTTGGTCCGTAGTAGAGTTTATTATAATGTCCAAATCATCCCCTAATTTTCTACAAACTAGTTGAGGTTTGTTTATTAGCTGGCAAGTTTTTTCAACTGATTGGTGGGTGAGTTTAATTGACTAAATGTGTAAGGTTTAAAACCATAATAAAAAGTGTTTTTGGTAAAAATTCAAAAAATTACTATAGATTAGAACATATTTATTTAATTGTTGTATGATAAAAATATAATTTTATAGCTGCCATTTGTAAAAGAACCTCAATTTGAGAACCCATGAGGAGTTAAGAAAGGAGAAAATTTGATTTTTTAAAAGAAATTTTCAAAAAAAATGAAAAAACAAAAAAATTGAAAATGGTCCAAAAAAATCCACATTTAATTATAAGATACTACTTCTAAACATATTTAGAAAAATATCACTTTATATTAATTGATGAGATACTTAAAGTAGTTAGTCAAGTTACTTATAGTAACTTTAGTTATTTCAAGTAATAAGTTTGATTATCCTAATTAACTTTATTGGTTATCTCGAGTATCATACAATTTTAAAGAAAAATGGTATTTTTATAAATACTTTTTAAAATAATATTTTTCTAATAAAACTTTTAAAAAATGATATGTATTTCTAAATTAATCCGCAATTTTTTTTAAAAAAAATAAGCCCATACAAGATTTTTCAGTACTTTGGGTCTAAAATTTTATAAGAAGCCCTTAAGAAAATTTTAATAACTCATACGACAAGCAACTTAATAAAGTATAAATAAGCACAACTAGTCATGTTACTCCCAGCTTTTGTTCTTCGTATGAAAATTTACCCCATAATTTTGACTTTATACTCGTATACCACCTAAATACAGAAAAAGTTCCTCTTTCACCTCCGTAGGACCAAGGCTAGCATTGTTAGAAAACTATATGGAAACTAAAAATAATTAGCCATTTACCAACCCACTCCACTCCCTCCTAATTTTCGCTCTATAGCATGAATTTATCCCTCAACTATTGACTTTTACTCAAGTGCTATCTAAATGAAAAGCCACTGCTTTATTATCCTTCTCCCAACATAGACACTGCCAAAAATTAATTACATAGACGTTTTTCGGCCTACGTAGGTAGTTGGAAAGAATTAATTAAGGAAAAATAATGAGTTTCTAGATGAACAATATGCAAAATAATCATGAATTGCCCAATTATTCTGAGCAAGCTCTGGTGTTTAGTTTAAAGTACGTTTACTTTTACCGAAAATTTTGGAGCATAACCGGTACACTGTAACCAAATCAAACATAAAACTCGTATAAAGCAAATCCAAGAGCGTAACAATTTATCCAATTACCGCAGATCATGGAAATCAACATTTGAAACAGCTATAGTCAATTTAAATCACGAAAATTTTAAAATATATCATTTAACCAAAAGATAACCATTTTAAATAAAAGTGGCGGTAATTGAACCCCCTACCACACAAAGATAGCTTAGCCAAGCTATCAGGCGCTCGGGACAGTCGTGGATGGTAATTTCAGCCTTGTAGGTATATTTAGTTTATCGATACGGCTTCCGGATAGAAAAAATGATTCTCAACATGCTTATCAAGACAAAACCCAAGGCCCTAGGGAAGGGGTTTCTATGAGCGTCGATTCTGCTAGACATGTTATTTGTTGAATCAAACCTTTCAATGTTTGGATTCCAGCGGCAATAACTTTGACTTCAGTGGGTGGCCAGGTTTTAAATATCACGCTAGAGTATAGAAGAAATCGCAGTTAAGTAGGCCAGTGGATGGAGCTAGACCACGAGCGATGTTGGTCTTCTTGGACTGGTCAAGATTCGACGGAGAGAAAAGAGAGAGGGAGTAAGAGGCTGAGGTTAAGTAAGTGGCCACCTGCCCTTTTTAGATTTGTCCATTCAATTTAGATAACTGCCATTAATCCTTGTCAGTAAACTTTTGTTTCATTAAAATCCTCATCAATTGCGTATATGACAGAGCTTCCCAAGAATAGTTTCAAAAAGACCCTACAGTGTTTGACGTTTACCCTTTGGCATCGAGAATTGGTCAATCAAGCCCAGGTTTGAAATTAAAACTTATTTTTCCATTAATTTTAGGGTGATCTTTTTATACTACTTCTAAATCCACAATATTAAATTTTAGTTACTTATCACACCCCTTACTAATTCCTAAATAGTCCATTAATTTGAATTTATCTTTTCTTTTCTCTTCTTAACTACTCCCACTATTCTCTTATTCTTGTAGTGTATGCCATTACCTTTTCTTCCCCTCTATTCTTTTGTGCTTTTCTCGCACCGCTCAAAAACGCAAGCTAGTAAATCAAGGATTTTTTCTCTTTTTCTTTTAGTGCTTCCAAACTGAAACAATGGCTTCCTTGTATTTATAGGAATTTGAATTTAATGAGGCTAGGTTGGATACAAATATTGTCTCTATCCGTATTTGGGTGGTGAGATTAAAACAACGTCCTACTCGTTATGGTATAATCCATTTACGTAATATTATAAGCTAGTTTAAATGCATCGCTAGAGTTCGTAAGATTTTGTAATTGGTGATTTCGTATCCATATTTTAGTGGACTTGTTTTATCCGTACACAGCCTCTTCCAGCTTTAGGTTTTCATAGGCTATAAGGTATCGCTTTTGAACTAGTATCCCAACAATAGCTCTATCAGATTGCATTAATGTGGACTTCAAATGACAATCTGAAGTTCGGTAAATTACCGCTTGTTTCACTTTCTCGAAGACTTTTTGGCATTCATCTGTCCACTCCCATTTTCTATTTTTCTTTAGCAAGTCGATGAGTGGGCTTATTATTAGAAAAATTATTACAAGTAATAATAAATCAAGAAATGAAAGTACAATAATATTATAACAATAATATAAATATCCTAGTAATATTAAACAAAGGAGAAATCATAGAATTTGATTATAACAAAATAAATCACAATATATTAACTATAACTACGATAATAAAAACTATCATAAAATAAAGCTAATAATGAGCAAAAAAAATCACAATTAATTTACTATAATAATAATAATTACGATAGTAATAATCAAAGTAACAAAGAAATTTAAGGAAATCAAACCAAGTCTTGTGTTTGACACAATTTTCTTAAAACAGTTACACTTCCTCACCTGGGTGCTTGAAGGAATGCCAACGGTACCTATCTACCAGGATAAAAAGGTTTACGAATAATAACATCGCACCAACTTATTATTCCTAACAAACTTAGTAATGTCTAAACTCTATCACCAAAACTATGGAAGAATTAACTATAGAGCTCGAACTCACCAAAAAAAAAAAAACCCAAACTCTAACTACCAGTGACAGAAGCTAACTGCCACAGAGAATTTAGGAGAGAAGGAAGAGTTGATTACTTTTTGATGTGTGTTAATGTGAAAGAGGGGGTCTCTTTTTATAATACTTAAGAGAATCCAGCCATGAAATCAAGCCATTATGGCAAAACATTTTTGGCAGTTTTTGGCCATAATGCCAAAATGTTTATAGCAGTTTTTAGAAAGTAATAGCCCTTTAAACATTGGCTGTTACATATTTTCATTAAAACCCAAATATTTTTGGTTCCCAAACCCTCTTTTTGGGCCTTGAGAGAGGAAAAAATAGTTCAAGGTGTAAAAGAGGTCCAATTCAGAGTGAGTTTTTCGGTTCGACATTCGTGCCCACAGGACGCGCGGGCGCACACAAGCACATGCTATCTCACCCGTGATTTGCACCCCCCTTGCATGCATGTGCAAAATAGAGTCTCTCAGCTTATCAAGTTACTAACTAAAAGTTAGACAACTCTATATAAATACCTCTTGTTTTGTGTTTATTTTTCATGTGGGACTTTAACAAATTCTCACTCTTTTTCCTTCTCACTTTGCTCACTTTGGGTGACAATTTCTCATTCACCCTATTACCATTTTGAGCAAGTAAATACTTGAATAACCTAGATTGTGGAGGGGAATACATATCAATAATGACCTCTCACTAATATGTAGTGGGTCCCACTCATAAGTTTGTCTCAAAATGGCTAATCAAAATGGTATAACACATCTAGTTTTTTTTCAACGTTCCCCATATGAATGAAATTGATGACCTAAGACACGACATACATAGTGATAGAATTCAACGGTTGAAACCTACATAGGATAGATAGGTTTTACCCTTTGAACCCCCTCCTTTTGTGAAAATATGGTTACTTTACTAACTAAATAGTAGACGCAATGTCCTTGAACTATTATGTTATTTGTGTAAATGATAACGTATCTTACACAGGAATCTTCCTAATACTTTTCTAGTTCTCACTGTTATGTTCGTTTTGGCCATGAACATAGTCTGGTTTTGCAAGAGTTTAATAAGAATTATGCCCTAATAATTCTTTTAGAAGCGGCCCTACTTTTCTCTTACATAGGTGATCACTTAATTATGAGTAACCCATATTACTCTGCTCTAAACTCCAACCCATGTTAACAACCCATAGCTTAACCTTTTGTTTTACGGGCATCACTGTTTCATCATAGGAATGGACACGGGGAAATCTCCACAGTGATCCAATATAGTCTTTATAATTTAGTTGTCTCTTTTGGACCTAGATCTTGGAATCTCCAGTCAACTAGGTTGGGTATCCACTGTATTGACCTATTCTTTCATGAGCTTTAATCCAATTCTCCTTGATAACTTTTCAACTAACTATCTATTTAATCTTTTAGTTAGCAGATCTGTAAAGTTATCTTTTGAATTTATATAATCAATAGAGATAACTCCAGTTAAGAGTAGTTATCTAATGGGATTATATCTGCGACGAATATGTCTAGACTTACCATTATACATATTGCTCTATGCTCTTCCAATTGCAGATTGACTATCACAATGTATGCAAATTGCAGGCACATGCTTTGGCCATCTTGGAATATCTTCTATGAAGTGGCAAAGCCATTTTGCTTCTTTCCCACATTTATCTAATGCGATAAATTCAGAGTCTATAGTGGATCTCGCAATAATAGCTTGTTTCGGGGATTTCTATAACACTGCTACACCTCCTAATATGAATACATAACCACTAGTAGACTTTGAATCTTTAATATCAGATATCTAATTTGCATCACTATAACCTTCAAGTACAGAGGAATATCTTGTATAGTGCAACCCATAACTATATGTAAACTGCAAGTATTTCAATACTCTTATAATCCCTTGCCATTGCTCAGCTCTAGGATTATTTGTGTATCTACTTAGTTTACTAACTGCATAGGTGATATTTGGTCTTCTATAGCTCATCAAGTACATTAGATTGCCTATCACTCTAGAGTATTCTACTTGAGAAATACTCTCTCTTTTATTCTTGGATAAATGTAAAGTTCAATCTATTGGTGTATTGGCAACTCTAGAATTATCTATATCGAATTTTCCAAGAATATTGTCTACATAATATGACTGACTTAAAACAAGCCCATCTGAAATTTTTGAGATTTTCATTCCCAAAATGACATTGGCTAAACTCATGTCTTTCATGTCAAATCTTAAATTCAATATAATTTTTGTATATTTGATTATTTTTTTATCACTACTAATAATAAGCATGTCATCAACGTAAAGACATAAAATGACATAACCATTTTCGATGTTTTTGACATATACATATTTGTCACATTCGTTGATTTTAAATTCATTAGCCTTCATAGTGTTATCAAATTTTTCATGCCATTGTTTTAGGGCTTGTTTTAATCCATATAATGATTTTGCCAACTTACAGAATTTCTTTTCCTGTCTTGATGCAGAAAAACCTATGTAGATCTCTTCTTCTAGATCTCCATTTAGAAAAGTTGTTTTTATATCTATTTGGTGTATTTTGAGATTCCATAAAGAGGCAATCACAAGGACTATCCTAATGGAGTTTATTCTTGTCACATGAGAATAAGTGTCAAAATAGTCAAGACCTTCTTTTTGTCTGTAACCTTTAATTGATCCATCGACTTTTATTTTCCTTACGAAAATCCATGTAGAACCTAGTGGTTTATATCTAGGAGGAAGGTCCACTAGTTCCCATGTATGATTTTATAAGATGGAATCAATTTCGCTCTTAATAGCCTCTTTCCACAAAGATACTTCAGTAGAGCTTATAACCTCATTATATGTTCGAGGCTCACTTTCTAGCAAGTATGTGAGAAAATCTGGACCAAAAGATTTTTCTGTCCTTGCTCTCTTGCTTCATTGAGGTTCAACCTCGGTTTTCTCATTTTGATCTTGGTTCTATCTATTCTCAATAATAGTCTCATGTGTTTGTTTAGACGAACTTGCTTCTTCTTTAGATTTATAAGGAAATATATTTTCAAAGAACGATGCATGTCTTAATTTCATTATCATGTTCTTATGTATGTCTGAGATTTTTGACTTATACACAAGAAACTGATAAGTACTACTATTTTGTGTATACCTAATAAAAAAGCAGTCAATGATTTTCAGACTAATTTTCACCTTCTTAGATATTGGTATAGCTATTTTGGCAAGATGTCCCTATAATCGTAAATAGTTGTGGGACAGTTTTCTTCCTTCCCACAACTCATATGGAGTTTTTTCCATTTTCTTTTTGGGTACCTTACTCAAAAGGTAATTAGCCATCAAAATAGCTTCTCCACACATGTTCTGGGGTAACTTAGAACTTATCAGCATTGCATTCATTATTTCTTTCAAGGTACGATTCTTTCGCTCAGTAACTCTATTTGATTGAGGTGAATAAGGTGTTGTGGTTTCATGTATAATTGCATACTGTGCACAGATTTCCTCAAAAGGTGAATCATACTTTCCACCTCGATTACTTCTTAGCACCTTAATTTTCTTATTGAGTTGATTCTCAACCTCATTCTTATAGAAAACAAACTTCTCTATAGCTTCGTCCTTGGATTTTAGCAAATACACATAACAATATTTTGTGATATCATCGATAGAAGTAATAAAATACTTATTACCTCCCATTATTTGTACAAATTTAAATAAAAAATGTTATTGTGAATTAGATCAAGGGGTTTAGTGTTCCTCTCAACACTTTGAAACGATGACCTAGTCAGTTTACCTCAACACAAGTTTCACACTTATATTTTGAATCAATATTAAAAGCGGGTATATGGTTTAAGTTAATTAATCTACGTAAAGTATCATAATTAATGTGTTTTAATCTACCATGCCATACATTAGAAGAATCAAGAAAATAAGCAAAAGAGCTAGCTTTATTATTATTTGGCCTAGTAGTCATTATATTCAATTTAAAAAGCCTATCACATCCATAGTCCTTCCCCACATACAATCCACTCTTAGACAAAACTACTTTATCTAACTCGAACACCGTGAGGAATCTATGTTTATTTAGCAATGAACTAGACACTAAGTGCTTGTGGATCTCTGGCACATAAACACATTGTTTAGAGTCAACATCTTCTTAGAGGTCATCTTCAAGGCCTCATTGCCTTGGCCTTTGATAATGGATGTGGCAGAGTTTCTCATAAATAAATTCTCCCCATTCTCAATTAGTTTGAAGGAAGTGAATAAACCTTTGTCTGAGCATATGTGCTGAATGGCACTGGTGTCAAGCCACTATTTTTTGGGATTAGGCCCAACCGGATTCACTTCAGAAACTATCACACAAAGGTCTATGATAGAATTCTCTTGTGTGATTTCATCCACTATATTGTCTTCATTCTTCCTCTTCTTCTTTGGAAGTCAATAGTCTAAAGTCTTGTGACCTATCTTGTCACAGTTGAAGCACATCCCTTTGAATTTCTGCTTTTTGCCTATTCCATCTTTAGGCCTCATTTTCTAACTTGCTTTTTTCTGTTTATTCTTCTTGGCTTTAGAGCCTTAAGAATATTTTACAACATTTGCCTTAGCCATATGCATTTTGGAAGATGCTCTGACTTTTTAGTACGTCTGTTGTCTTCCTTAATGCGAAGTCGAACAACAAGCTCTTCAAGGTTCATTGCCTTTCGCTTGTGTTTGAGGAAGCTCTTAAAATCCTTTCATGCAGGGGGTAGCTTTTCAGTGATAATAGCTACTTGGAAGGATTCATATATGACCGTCCTCCCATGAAGAATCAATAAAAATTCTTGAACTTAACTGATTACTGTTTAGGAGTCGACCATTTTAAAGTCTAGAAAGTGTCCCACCACAAATTTCTTGGACCCAACATCCTTAGTCTTATACTTATGGTCAAGTAACTCTCATAATTCCTTTGCCATCTTCTTATTACAATAGACTTTGTATAAAGGATAGGTTAAACTGTTCATTATATAATTACGGCAAAGGTAGTCTAACTGTTTCCCAGCATCAACTACAATGATGACTTGGAAATCTTGCTCATTTTCGTTGGCTTTTGAAGCGTCCTTAATCAAGAACCTTGCATGGCTTAAAGAGGTTAGATAGAATAATATCTTCTGTTGCCACATTTTGAAGTTCAATCCCATTGAACTTCTCAAGCTTCTCTCCATGGTGAATCGCTGGTACCACCAGAGTCATAATAGGGTTTGACACTTGAGCCACAGTAGGAGCAGGCACATGGGCCACAACAGGAGTAGGCCCTCGGGTCATAATAGTACTGTTTGATTTAGTTGCCATTTTTGAAAAAGAATAGCAAATCCAATGAGGTTTATTTTTCTAGAAATAAACAGCAATAATTAAATATTACTCAATAGAAAAACTCCCAGAAAAGACCACAGAGGAGTAACTAATAGTTCCACTTGAAATCCAGCCTCCTTACATAGAATTTGTCTAAATTATAATTATTCAATTATTACAATTTATTACAAAATTATCTCCAATCACAATATACAATTCTAGATATATAGAGCAATAACAGATAAAAAGCATATAACTATTTTAAGATTGTTGGAAAATTTATTACAAGTAATAATAAATCTAGAAAAGAAAGTACAACAATATTATGACAATAATATAAATATCCTAGTAATATTAAACAAATGAGAAATCACAGAATTTGATTATAACCAAATAAATCACAATATATTAACTATAACTATCATAATAACAACTATCATAAAATAAAGCTAATGACGTAGTAAAATAAATCACAATTAATTTACTATAATAATAATCATGATAGTAATAATCAAAGTAACAAAGGAGTTTAAGGATATAAAACCGAGTCTTGTGTTTGATACAATTTCCTTAAAACAATTGGCCTCCTTACTGGAGTACTTAAAAGAATACCAATGGTGTCTGTCTCCTAGAATAAAACGGTTTATGAATAGTAACGTCGTACCAACTTGCTATTCACAACGAAATGAACAGTGCTCAAACTCTATCACCAAAACTATGGAAAAATTAACTATAAAGCTTGAACTCACAAAAAAAAACCACAAACTCTAACTACCACTAACAGAAGCTAGCCGCTACAAGGAATATAAGAGAGAAGGAAAACTTATTGCTTTTTGGTGTGTGGAAATATGAAGGAGAGGGTATCTTTTTATAGTGCTCAAGGGAAAATCAGCCATGAAGTCTAGCCATTATGGCAAAACATTTCTGGCAACTTTTGGCCATAAAGCCAAAAAAGTTTTTGGCAGTTTTTAGAAACTAATAACCCTTTAAACATTTGCTATTACATGTTGTTTCGGCTGTTACACATTTTCATTAAGACCCAAATGTTTCTGGTTCCAGAACCATCTTTATGGACTTTAAGATAGGAAAAACAAAATAGTTCGAGGTTCAAAATGAGACCCAATTCGGAGTGGGCTTTTCGGTCCGATATTCATGCTCGCAGGACGCGCGAGCATACACATGCTCATGCTGTCTCACCCGTGATTTGTACCCCTCTACGTGCGTGTGCAAGAGAGAGTGTCTCAGCTTATCAAATTACTAACTAAAAGTTATACAACTCTATACAAACACCTCTTGGTTTATGTTTCTTTTCCATATGTGAATTTAGCAAATTTCCACTCTTTTTCCTTCTCACTTAGCTCACTTTGGGTGACCATTTCTTATTCATCTCATTACCATTTGAGTCAGCAAATACTTGAATTTTTTAACTCACAGAGGAAAATATATATCAACAATGATCTCTCACTAATATGTAGTAGGCTCCACTCATAAGTTTGTCTCAAAATGGATTATCGAAATGGTGTAACACATCCATTTTTTTTCCAACTCTTACTTTCTTTGAGTAGCCTTAGATGAATCTCCGGTAATAATTTGCTAGTCCAAGAAAGGACTGTAGCTCCATCACCTTTGTTGGGGCCATCCAATCAACAATTTCTTGGACTTTCTACTCATTGATACAGATTGTCCTTTTGCTAACCCAATGCCCAAGAAATATAATTTCCACTTGACAGAACTCACATTTTTCTCTCTTAACATACAAGGAATTCTCCCTCAACTTGGAGAAGAGTTGGTATAGGTATTGGACATGCTCGTGCAATGATTTGCTGAACACCACAATGTCGTCTAGATAGACCACAACAAGGTCATCTAGGAATTCATATAGCACATCGTTCATCAAATTGCAATATGTGGTAGGGGCATTGGTTAACCTGAGGGCATGACAAGAAACTCATAAGAGCCATACCTTGTAACATATGCCATTTTTGCCTCATCACCTTCGGCAATGCATACCTGCCAGTATCCTGACCGCAAGTCTAACTTAGTGAAGTATGTTGCCCTTGATAACTGATCAAATAAATCCATCACATTAGGAACAAGGCATTTGTTTTTGATTGTTACATTGTTCAGTGCTTTATAGTCGACACACATCCGAAGTGACCCGTCTTGCTTTTTTTGTAAAAGCACCGGTATACCATAGGGTGCCTTTGAGGGTTGTAGATAAGTATCTTCATCTCCCGCAACTCATCTAGCTACTTTCATAGCTCTGCCAACTCCATTGGTGCCATTCGATAAACAGAACGAGCTGGAGGTCTTACTCCAAGTTCCAGCTCAATCTTATGACCGATATTCCATCTCAGTGGAATCCTTTTGGGTAACTTAGCCGGCATAATGTTGGCAACTCCTAAAGTACTGCAAGGACTTTATCAGAGACATTAACAACTTTATCTACCTTGATCTCCACTAGAGCAGTAACCATTATAACTTCTCTCTCCTGTAACCCGACTTTTAGCTAACAGGTTGATTGGAACATTGGCTTCTCAGCTAATCATCCCCCAAACTCCACAAGAACAAAGCATGGACACCTTTCATTAGTAATAATTAGACCACCCAAATAGGGTATGACAACAGTGTTTGCTTTCACAAGAAACTCGATGCCCAGAATAAGATCGAAAGTGTCTAGAAGGATAGCCATGAAAGTACACTCTTCTTCCTAATTCCTAATTTTGAAAGAAGAATTAGTGGTACCTTGAATAGGCTGTGCACCTGAGTTCACCGCCTTGATCTTAGTTGAGCTCTTTGACACCGTCATACTGAAATCGGCAACCAAGCGTTATGACACAAAATTATCGGTTACCCTATGTCCAACATGGAATGCACTATGCCTCCGTTCAGCAACACATTCACATACATGAGGCTTTTGTATGTGCTTGACTTCTCGCAAGTAATGTCATTCAAAAATTGTAAAGGATTCACCCTTGGGGTCGATTCCTTACCATTTGAACTATTTAGGACAATAAGAGTAGAGACTTTCTCCCTTCGTGGACAATTCTGGATCCGATGGGGACCATCACAAAGGAAGCAGCTTGAACCCTTCTTACTTTGGTATCTATCATGTCCCTTAGCTTTTGATGCCTCTCCTTCCTTCTTTATCTTCTTGTCTTTCTTTTCATCTTTGGCACTTTTCCCTTTCTTGCTATCGTCTTTGTCCTTCTTCTTCTTAGAGTTTGAAGAAGATGGCCTGAACTTATAGCCAATTAGACTATCCACCGTAGCTATAACCGTTGATAGATTATTCACATTCTGTCTTCTTAACTCCATCTATGCCTAAGTCTAAAGAGCAGAAAGGAAGTTGAAGAGCTTGTCCTCTTCGAACATAATTTTTATATCCAGCATCAAGGAGCTAAACTCCTTAACATACTCCTAAACAGCTTCCATATGTTTTAATACTTAAGTGCTTTCCTTTCCACCCATGCCATGTTCATGTGCAAGAATTGATCTTTCAATTCTTTTTTCATAGTTTCCCATGTATCGATTCTTAGCCTACTAGTACTCACATCATCATCCATGCAAGTTTGCCACCAAAGCTTTGCATCAACGATATGGTATATATTGGTGATAGCGACTTGTTCCTCCTCTACCGCGTGAGCAACTTTGAATTACTACTCTATGTCCCAAAGGAAGTTCTGCAACTCCTTCGCATTTCTACACCCACCAAATTGCTTTGGCTCGGGGTCTTTCAACTTGGAACTGGCACTTTTTTCACCGTTGCTAGAGGATCCTACAAACACCCTCTTGAGCAAACCAACATCGCTCTCAATAGAAGCCACACGTGCCTTTATACGATCTACTAAGGCTAGGACTTCCTTAAGTATATCGTTGTACCGATCTACCATATCCTTCTAGTTGTCACGGACAGTACGCTAAAGTTCAGCAATACTAGCCGTATGTAATTTAGCTTGCTTTGATAGGGTCATGGCATTAGGTGCCGAGGCACCAATCAGCATCTCGAGAATACCAACACATTTACCAAGATCCTATATCTCAGCTCTGATACCAACTCGTCATAGGGTCTAAAACTCAATGAATTTTTTGCATTATGATGGTACTAAGTTGCTCACTTAGTCAGCCTACTTAAGTATTTACCTTACCACTCACAATAAGGAACTTTCAAGGTAGTACATTGGGCACAGGCTGAGATGTAGAGGCAGGCAGCTTAGGACTTTTCTACGACCATAGTTGTTGCTGAAAAGTTGGTAGACTATAAGTACGTTCCTTTTGGTTCGAGTGTCGAGAATAAGAAAGGAAACGACAGTAAGAAAAACAAGTCCTCTTATTCAAAGGATGGCAAAAAGTCTAAGAAGAAGAAGGATTAGGGGAACAACAACAACGAAAAGGATGCTACGACAGCATTCACTGATAAGGGCAAGGCCAGGGTCTATTACATTTATAATGGTCCATACATGCTCAGAGACAATCCAAAGAGAGAAAATTTGAACACTCTAATTGCTCAAGACAGTGACCTAGCGCATGACCCAATAGAAGAAACTTCTCAGATGAATCCCTTGCAATTGCTCAATGTAATCAAAATAGAGAAACAAACTCACTTCAAGGATCTGATGTACGTGATAACTTGGGTAAATGGTAGGGAACGAATGACCATGATAGACACGGGCACCACAAACAACTTTGTGTCACAGTGTGTGGCTGATAGGCTAGGGTTAGATATTATGAAGAATTCAACGAGGCTGAAAGCTATGAATTTAGATGCTATGCCCATCTATGGTTCCGCAGTAAGTAGCCTAAAGGTTGGCACTTAGCAGGTAGAGTGCAACTTCATGGTGGTGCCCCTTAATGATTTCGATTTAATACTTGGCATTGAATTTCTTAGTTTGGTCAAAGCATTTGTTACGCCACACCTCAAAAGAATTATGATTGGTGATGAATAGAGTCCTTGCTTTATGCATAGAGTGATAAAAGGTCTAGATGTTAGAAGATCCAAAAAGATTGAATTGCAATCTGCTAAGTAGTTTAAAGTGTGGATAAGTTTTCTGACACAATGCCACTCGAACTACCCAAAAAGCTCCTGCTAAGAAGGGTAATTGATTATAGAATCGAGTTAGAACCGGGGACTCGGCCTTTAGCCAAGGCTCCTTATAGGATGGCTCCATCAAAATTGGTGGAACTACGGAAACAGTTGGACGAGTTTTTGGATGCTGGACTGATTCAGCCATCTAAGGCTCCTTATGGTGCCCCAGTTTTGTTCCAAAGGAAGCAGGATGGGTCTATGCGGATGTATATTGATTATCAAAGTCACAGTGAAAAATAAATATCCAGGGCCTAGTGCTACTAATTTATTCAATATACTATCCAAAGCTTTTTATTTCACAAAATTGGACCTACGATCTGGTTACTGGTAAGTGAGGATTGTAGCAGAAGATGAAGCGAAAACTGCTTATGTGACAAGGTATGGGTTATATAAGTCTCTGTTCATGCCATTTGGCTTGACTAATGCTCCCGCCACTTTCTGCAATTGATGAGTGATATATTGTATGAGTTCCTAGAACAATTTATGGTTGTATATCTAGGTAATATTGTCATTTATAGTGAGTTATTAGGTGATCACTTATGGCATTTGAGGGAGGTATTCTATAAGTTGAGGGAATACAAACTGTATGTTAAAAGGGAGAAATGCGAGTTTTGTTGCCAAGATCCTATATACGGCCAGTATTGCTGAACTTCAGCTTATTATCCGTGATAACCAGAAAGATATGGTAGATTAGTACAACGATATGCTCAAGAATGTCCTAACCTTGGCAGATCGTATAAAGCCACGTGTGGCTTCTATCGAGGGTGATGTTGGTTTGCTCAAGAGGGTGTCTACAGGACCCTCTAGCAGCGTGAAAAGAGTGTCAATTCCAAGCTGAAAGTCCCCAAGCCAATGCAATTTGGTCAGAGAAGAAATGAGGAGTTTGAGAACTTCCTTTGGGATATGGAGCAGTACTTCAAGGCTGCTCATTTGGTAGAGGAGGAACAAGTCACTATCACCAGTATGTACCTCGCTGGTGATGCAAAGAAATGGAGGTGAACTCACATAGATAATAATACGAGTGCTGGCAGGCCCAGAATTGATACATGGGAAACTCTAAAAAAGGAATTGAAAGATCAATTCCTGCCCATGAACATGGCATGATTTGCAAGAGAAGTACTTAAGAAGTTGAGACATATGGGAGCTATTTGAGAGTATATTACGGAGTTTAGCTCATCGATGTTGGATATCAAAAATATGTCCGAAGAGGACAAGCTCTTCAACTTCCTTTTTGGTCTTCAACCTTGGGCGCTGGCAGAGTTAAGAAGACAGAATATGAATAATCTACCCATGACTATAGCTGCAACGGATAGTCTGATTGACTATAAGTTTGGGCTATCTTCTTCAAACTCTGAGAAGAAGAATGACAAAGACAATGGCAAGAAAGGGAAAAATGGCAAAGGCAAAAAGAAGGACAAGAAGGAAAAGAAGGAAGAAGAGGCCTCAATAGCTAAACAACATGATAGGTCCCAAAGTAAAGCAAGAAGGGTTCGGGCTACTTCCTTTGTGATAGTCCCCATCGAATCTAGAACTGTCCATGAAGGGAGAAAGTCTCTGCTCTTATTGCCCTAGATAGTTCAGATGGTTAGGAATCGACCTAAGGGTGGATCCCTTACACTTGTTGAATTTCATTACTCACTCGAAGTCAAGCACATACAAGGGCCTCATGTATGTCAACGTGTTACTAAACGGAGGCACAGTGCGTGTCATGTTGGACATGGGGGCAACCAACAATTTTGTGTCACAATGCTTGGTGGGAGATTTTGGTCTGATGGTGTCAAGGAGCTCGAGTAAGATTAAAGTGGTGAACTCAGGTACATAAATTATTCAAGGTACCACTAATTCCTCTCTCAAAATCAAGAATTGGGAAGAAGAGTATACTTTCATGGCTATCCCTTTAGATGATTTTGATCTTATTTTGGATATCGAGTTCTTTGTGCAAGCAAAGGTTATTGCCATGCCCTATTTAGGTGGTCTATTTATTGCTGATGAAAGGGTCCATGCTTTGTTCCTATGGAGTTTTGGGGACGATTAGCTAAGAAGCCAATGTTCTAATTGGCCTTTCAACTAAAAGCCGGGTTAAAGAAAGGAGAAGTTACAATGGTTGTTGCTCTAGTGTAAATCAAGCCTGATAAAGTTGTTGTTGTCCCTGACAAAGTTGCCACAATACTTTACGAGCTTAGCAACGTTATGCCAGCTGAGTTACCTAAAAGCTTGCCATTGAGACGGAATATCAATCATAAAATTGAGCTGGAAGCCGAGAAAGACCTCCAACTTCTGCCCTTTATTGAATGGTGCCAATAGATTTGGCGGAGCTACAAAAGAAGCTAGATAAGTTTCTGGAGGTTGCTTATCTACAACCCTCAAAGGCACCCTATGATGCGCCAGTGCTTTTTCAAAAGAAGTAAGATGGGTCGCTTCAGATAGAGAATTGAAAACGATAACAATCAAATACAAATATCTTGTTCCTAATGCGGCAGATTTATTTGATCAGTTATCAAGGGCAACATACTTCACCAAGTTAGACCTGCAGTCAGGACACTAGCAGGAACATATTGTCGAAAGTGATGAGGTAAAAATGGCATGTGTTATAAGGTATGGCTCTTATGAGTTTCTTGCCATGCCCTTCGGTTAACCAATGCCCCTGGCACATTTTGCAATTCGATGAACGACATGCTCTGAGTTCCTAGATGACTTTGTTATTGTCTATCTAGAAGACATTGTGGTGTACAACGAATCATTGCACGAGCATATACAACACCTAAAGCAAGTCATCTTCAAGTTGATGGAGAATTCCCTGTATGTCAAGAAAGAAAAGTGTGAGTTCTCTCAAACAGAAATTATGTTTCTTGGGCATCAGGTTAGCAAGGGGAAAATCCGTATGGATGGGCGAAAAGTCCAAGCAATTATTGATTAGACAGCCCCAACAAAGGTGATAGAGCTGCGGTCCTTCCTTGGACTGGAAAATTATTACCGCAGAATCATTGAAGGCTACTCTATGAAAGTAAGCCCACTCAATGACATGCTGAAGAAAGATAGAAAGTGGGAGTGGATGGACGATTGCCAAAAAGCCTTCGAAAATGTGAAATAAGTAGTAACTTTGGAACTTATGCTACGCTTATCAGACTTCAGATTGCCATTTGAATTCAACACTGATGTATTTGATAGAGCCATTGCTGGGGTACTAGTTGAAGTAAGATGCCCTGTAGCCTATGATAGCCAGAAGCTGAAAGAGGTTGATCAACAGTACTCAATCCATGAGAAGGAAATGGTAGCGGTAATTCACTACCTAGAGATATAGAAACATTACTTTTTGGGCACCAAGTTCACAGTGGTGACTGACAACGTTACTAATACCTTCTTTAAAATGCAAAAGAAGCTCTCCCCAAAATAAGCAAGGTGGCAGGAATTCCTTGCTGAGTTCGATTTCACTTGGCTTTATCGACCATACAAAGAGAAAAAGGTGGCTAATGCTCTAAGTCAAAAAGAGGCACAATCCTTTGTTGCTTTCCTTACTATGGTGGAATCAAACTTTCTTGATAAAATCAAGCAACAAGCTAAGGTAGATAAGATCTACTGCAGGTTAAGGCAGCAGGTCTTTGATGGTGAAATTTGCAAATATTAGGTCGGGGACAATTTGTTGCATGCGAGGGGCGACAAATTATATGTCCATAGGGGCGGGGGAATTAGAGAGTAAAATAAAGTAAAGCATGCACTAGCATACGGAAATCACTCCCAACCTTTTATTAATAGTAAAATGAATGACAAGTTTGCTGGTAGGGATCACACAAGCTCTCTATGTCCTTAACAATTCATAACTTGTGGTACTTAGAGATAACATAGGTATGGCTGCTTCCCCAACCATTAGGACCACTAAACCCATGTTTTAAGGGTTGGAACATGTTTAAAACATCAAAGGATGCCATCTGACTCGAGGTTATATGGGACATTTTTAGAAATGCTCGGTGGACTTAAAAATTCCTATATTTTACCTGTTTGCTACATGTGCTATGCACAGCGTGGCTGAGTGGTGCATATATCTGGTGTACACATGTCCATCGTGCCTTTGTGGTGCATGTGATTCTTGCATGCACGTGCACCATGTCTGCTTTACTCGGCCACTTCCCATAACCGTCTCATCAACTCCGTATAGTTCCCATGGAACACATTCGTGGGTGCCTAGCTGCCCATGTCAGTTAGTCGTAGCCACGTTTAGTAGATTATGTTCCCCATTTTTCTTAGCCGGATACCAAGGCTGGTGCCAAGGCATTCTGCAATTCTTGCATCCTTGTCCGAACGCTCGCCCAAGCATCTGATTGTCTGACGTCCTAGTTTGAGTGCCCACCCAAGTGACTAGATGTCTCATGCACGTTGATGCATGTTGATCTTCCTGTGCACACACATCGCCTCGACTGTGCGTGTGGCACTATGCATGTATGTTCCATCTCTATGCGCACCTTGTAGCATGCACTTGCCCTTATGAATTCGACTGTGCAGCGCATACATGTGAGTCACCTTTATGTGTTTGCCTTTGTGTTCCACCTAATTGTGTGCTTCCCCCAGCACATCAGCTGGGTATTGCCCATGCCATGTTGTGGCTTGCAACCAACAAGCCTTAACATGCCCTGCCCAAGGCATGGCTATGTCATAGCCTATGCCAGCCTGCACACGGGCCTCATATGAGTTTTCAAGGGTCTAACAGATCCACCCCCACTGGATAAAGCTGACGTCCTTATTGGGAGAGTCTTTAAATACGCCTTTACTTCATCCTCATACTCCCATAAAGTCACATCACGTTCCCGAGTAGCGTCCGTCTTGCTACTGCCTTCCCATTGAACTAAGTAATCTGTTCTTCGGTTCTTACAGCTTGCCCCCATCATTTGGTGATCAAGAATTCTTGCCAATTTCTTCTTAAACACCTTTCTCATAACGAGTGGAGCCCAGTTTTGTTATTTCCACTCAACATCCTCGTGGTAAGGCTTAAGGAAACTTATATGGAAAGTGAGACGAATTTTCATTCTTTTTGGCAATGCTAGCTAGCATGCTATGCTACTGACCTTCTTTATCACCTCAAATGGCTCTGTGTCCTCAACCATTCATAACTTGTGGTACTTAGAGATAACATAGGTATGGCTAATTCCCCCAACCATTAGGACAACTAAACCCATGTTTTAAGGGTTGGAAATGTTTAAAACGTCAAAGGATGCCATTTGACTCGAGGTTATATGGGACATTTTTAGAAATGCTTAGTGGACTTAAAAATTCCTATATTTTACCTGTTTGCTACATGCGCTATGCACAGCGTGGCTGAGTAGTGCGTATATCTGGTATACGCACGTCCATCGTGCCTTTGTAGTGCACGTGATTCTTGCATGCACGTGCACCACGTCTGCTTTACTCGGCCACTTCCCATAACCGTCTCGCCAACTCCGTATAGTTCCCATGGAACACGGTCGTGGGTGCCTAGCCGCCCATGTCAGTTAGTCGTGGCCACGTTCAGTGGATTATGTTCCCCATTTTTCTTGGCCAGATTCCAAGGCTGGTGCCAAGGCATTCTGCAATTCTTGCATCCTTGTCCGAACGCTCGCCTAAGCATCTGATTGTCTGACGTCCTAGTCTGAGTGCCCGCCCAAGTGACTAGATGTCTCATGCACGTTGATGCATGTTGATCTTCCTGTGCACACACATCACCTCGGCTGTGCGCATGGCACTATGCATGTATGTTCCATTTCTATGCGCACCTTGCAGCGTGCACTTGCCCTTATGAATTCGACCGTGCGGCGCATACATGTGAGTCACCTCCATGTGTTTGCCTTTGTGTTCCAACTAATTGTGTGCCTCCCCCAGCACATCAGCTGGGTATTGCCCATGCCATGCTGTGGCTTGCAACCAACAAGCCTTAACATGCCCCGCCTAAGGCATGGCTATGTCATAGCCCATGCCAGCCTGCACACGGGCCTCATATGAGTTTACAAGGGTTTGAAAAACCCACCCTCACTGAATAAAGCTGACGTCCTTTTTGGGAGAGTCTTTAAATATGCCTTTACTTCATCCTCATACTCCCATAAAGTCACATCACGTTCCCGAGTAGCGTCTGCCTTGCTACTGCCTTCCCATTGAACTAAGTAATATGTTCTTCAGTTCTTACAGCTTGCCCCTATGGTTTGGTGATTAAGAATTCTTGCCAATTTCTTCTTAAACACCTTTCTCATAACCAGTGGAGCCCGTTTTTGTTATTTCCACTCAACACCCTCGTGGTAAGGCTTAAGGAAACTTACATGGAAAGTGGGATGAATTTTCATTCTTTTCGGCAATGCTAGCTAGTATGCTATGTTATTGACCTTCTTTATCACCTCAAATGGCTCTTCAAATTTATGGACTAAGCTTTTGTGATACTACTTGTTCGTCATTTTCTTCCTGATTTTTGGGTTTAGTTTGAGCAACACCTTGTCCCCCACCTTGAATTTATTCTGGTCAGTAAACTTCTTCATCTGCCGCTGCACCTTAGCCAAGCTATCCTCCACTTGCTCAATTAGTTCTTGCTTCTCCACAAGAAAACAGTAGGCAACAAGACACACACTTTGAGATTTTAGTTTGGCTATCTCCAATAGTGTCAAGGTTTGATGCCCAAATGGTAGCTCAGATGAGCTCATCCCTATTGATAAAGACTTATGTAGAATTGGGCAACATTAAGCAAACCTACCCAATCCTTTGACTTGCAAGTATTTTTTCACTAAGGCATTGATCTAATCTGTTTCACCATCGGTTTACGGATGGTTTGCTGTAGAAACTTTAATTTTGAACCCATAAATTTGAAGAAATAGTTCCAGAATTTACCAGTGAACCGTGCATCCCAGTCACTGACTATATCACATGGCACTTTAAATACCTTCACCACATGTCTGAAGAATATATTAGCATCCACATCCACAGGGCAAGCATGAGGTGCAACAATGAATACTGCATCCATATCTATTGGGCAAGCAGGCCTTGGTCATCTCGAATGGTGGTGTGCACTGCGTGCACCCCTACCTCGGACTCATGTTATAGTGTAGCTCCTTACCATGACATGGTCCTAGTCACTGACTAAGGGGCTAACATACTACCCCCACCGGAAGAAACTGATGTCCTCATTAGAAGGTATCTAGGTAGGCATTTAACTGGTCCTCAAACTGCCACAAGGTCATTGCCTTCTCCTATGAAGCATCTACTCACACTCACCCTTCCATTGAATGAGAAATTAGTGCGGTTGTTCTTCTGTCTATGATCCAAGATCTTCGTGTTCTTCTTCTTAAATTGGTTCCTCACAATAGAAGGAGCTCTCCTCACAATGATTCGACCCTCGGCCACTTCTTCATGGTAGTGTTTCAAGAAACTCATATAGAATGTTGGGTATATCTTGAAAAGCTCAAGAAACTGCAATCGATAAGCAATATTGCCAACCTTCTTCACAATTTTGAATGGGCCATCGTATTTTTGTACCAATCCCTTATGGTATCACTTATCAATCACCTTGTTACAAATCTGAGGCGTAAGTTTTAGCGACACTTTATCTCTTACATTAAACTCTAGCTCTCTTCTATGCTTGTTAGTATATTTCTTCATCCTCTTGGATACTTTGGCTAGGTTATCCCATGCCAGTTCAAGGAGCTCAATTCTATTACTTGCAAATCTGTATGCTACTGGACAGGACCCTTGGGACTTTGGCTTGGCTATTTCATGTAGAGTCAAGGGCTATCTCCTAAACACAATCTTACTAGGACACATTCTTGTTGCTGAAGATTGATGAATATTGTAATAGAACTGGACTACATCAAGTAACTCTACCTAATTTCGTTGGCTCGTAGTGACAAAATGCCTCAGATATTCCTCTAGCAGCTGATTCATTCTCTTCATCTGACCATCAATTTGTGACTGATTTGTAGTAGAAAATTTCAAATCTGACCCCAACATGTTGAATAACGTGGTTGAAAATCTGCCAGTGAACTGGGAGTTTATCGCGCACAATATCCTTAGGCAACCTGAAGTATTTCAACACATTTTTCATGATCAGCTTTGTAGCGACATCTGCCAGACATGAATATCGTGCTAGAATGAAGATCCTATATTTGGAAAACTAATCAACCATTACCAAGATTAATCTCATGCCTTTCACTTCTGTAAACTCCACAATAAAATCCACAGAGATTGACTGCCATTGCTTCTCAGGTATGGGCAGTGGCTGTAGTAACCTTGCCTCTTTCTTTCTCTCTATCTTATCTTGTTGACAAACCAAATAGGTATTCACATAGGACTCGACCTCATCCTCTATTTTTGGCCAGCAATATGACTTTCCTAGCATAGCCATCATTTTTTTCACTTCTGGGTGACTAGCCCATTGTGGATCATGTGTCTCTCATAGCAACTCTCATCTTAGCCCAACACCGCTTAGCACATACAATCTATAGCCCTTGGTATATAATAAGTCATCATCAATCTAATATTGACGGATAGTGCCTTCAACAACCTACTGTTTTAGCTTCAAATAAGTGGAATTGAGCAAGGACTACTCCCTCACCCGGTCAAGAAATTTTGACTTCACCAAAGATAACGATGCTACATATGACTTTATATATTTCCTGCTTAGAGTATCCACTACTTGATTTTGTATTCCAAGCTTGTGGATCCACACAAAATCAAACTCTGCAAGAAATTCTTACCAACAAGCTTGCTTTGGAGTCAGTTTCTTCTAAGTCTAAAAATAGGTGTTAGCCACATTGTTAGCGTACACCGTGAACTTCATATCTAGCAAGTAGTATCTCCATGCATCAAGGCAATGCACCACTACAGTTATCTCTATCTCATGAACCGAGTATCTTTGCTTGGTATCTTTCAGCTTTCTACATTCGAAGGCTAGAAGATGACCATCTTGGACAAGTATCCCACTGATGGCCTTGTTTGATGTATCTATTTAGATCTCGAACGGCTTCTTAAAAACAGGCAACTTTAGGATTGGTTCTGATGAAACAATAACCTTTAGCTTTTCAAAGGCTTCTTGACACTCGTCTGTCCACCTCCATTTTTGATCTTTCTTGAGCAAATCCGTCAAGGGACTAACTTTTTAGAGCCCTTGATGAACTTTCGATAAGAAATGGCTAAGCCAAGAAAAGATCATAGGTTCATAACCTTCTTTAGGACAGGCTAACAATGGCCTTGATTTTCTTCTCATCCATTTGGATCTGCCCTCTACTAATCCAATGTCCCAAGAATTTCACTTCTTGGCAACAAAACTCGCATTTCTCCTTTTTAACTTTTTATTTTGTATTCCCTCAACTTAGAGAATACCTCTTCCAAATACCGTAAGTGATCACTCAATGACTCACTATAAATGACAATATCATCTAGATATACAACCACAAATAGATCTTTGAACTCATACAATATATCATTCATCAAATTGCAGCAAGTGGTAGGAGCATTGGTCAAGCCAAATAGCATGACCAGAAACTCATATGACACACACCATACCTCGTCACACGAGCAGTTTTCGCTTCATCTTCTGATGTAATGCTCACTTGCTAGTAACCAGATTGTAGGTTCAATTTTGTGAAATAGGAAGCTTTGGATAGCCTATCGAACAAATCAGTAGTAGTAAGCACTAGATATTTATTCTTCAACGTGACTTTGTTCAGGGCCTGATAATCAACACACATCTGTATAGACCCATCCTGCTTCCTTTAGAACAAAACTGAGGCACCATAAGGAGTCTTGGATGGCTGAATCTATCCTACATTCAGTAACTCGTCCAACTGTTTCTGTAATTCAACCAATTCTAATGAAGCCATCCTATAAAGAGCCTTGGTTGGAGGTTGAATCCGTGGTTCTAACTTGATTCTATGATCAATTGCCCTCCTTGGCCAGAGTTCTTTGGGTAGTTCAGGAGGCATTGTGTCAGCAAACTCGTCCAATAGATCCGCTATAAATTAGACACTTTCTCAAATTGTTCTAGTTTAATTTCGATCAATGCAACCATATATAATTGCTCACCTCTCTTCGAAGGATGGCAATAGGTCTTAGAAAAAGAAGGATTGGGGGAACAACAACAACAAAAATGGTGCTACGGCAACATCCACTGATAAGGGCAAGGGTAGGGGTTGTTACATTTGTAATGGTCCACACATACTCAGAGATTGTCCAAAGAGAGAAAAGTTGAGCGCACTAATCACTAAAGCTGGTGACCTAGAGCATGACCCAACGGAAGGGACCTCTCAGATGAATCCCTTGCAATTGCTCAATGCCATCACAACAGAGAAATAGATTCACTTCAAGGGTCTGATGTACATGACGACTTGGGTAAGTGTCAGGGAAGTGATGGCCATAACAGCCACGGGTACCATATACAACTTTTTGTCATGGCATATGGCTGATTGACTAGGATTAGTTATTGTGAAGAATGCAACTAGGCTGAAAGCTGTGAATTTAAATGCTATGCTTGTCCATGGTTCGATAGTAAGAAGGCTAAAGGTTGGTACTTGGCAGGCAGAGTGCAACTTCATGGTGATGCCTCTTGATGATTTTGATTTCATACTTGGCATTGAGTTCCTGGGATCGGCCAAAGCATTTGTTGTGCCACACCTCAAAGGAATTATGATTGGTGATGAACAGAGCCTTTGCTTCATACATGCGGTGTCCAAAGGTCCAAATATTGGGAGATCCAAAGAGATTGAATTACAATCTTCCGAGCAGTTCAAAGTGGGTGTGAAGAAGGGTGAGTAGGCACATGTTGCTGCATTGATCGAAATTAAACTAGAACAATTTGAGAAAGTGTCTAATTTATAGCGGATCTATTGGACGAGTTTGCTGACACAATGCCTCCTGAACTACCCAAAGAACTCTGGCCAAGGAGGGCAATTGATCATAGAATCAAGTTAGAACCACGGATTCAACCTCCAACCAAGGCTCTTTATAGGATGGCTTCATTAGAATTGGTTGAATTACAGAAACAGTTGGACGAGTTACTGAATGTAGGATAGATTCAGCCATCCAAGACTCCTTATGGTGCCTCAGTTTTGTTCCAAAGGAAGCAGGATGGGTCTATACAGATGTGTGTTGATTATCAGGCCTTGAACAAAGTCATAGTGAAGTATAAATATCCAATGCCTAATGCTGCTGATTTGTTCGATAGGCTGTCCAAAGCTTCCTATTTCACAAAATTGGACCTATGATCTAGTTACTGGTAAGTGAGGATTGCAGTAGGAGATAAAGCAAAAACTGCTTGTGTGATGAGATATGGGTCATATGAGTTTCTGGTCATGCAATTTGGCTTGACCAATGCTCCGGCCACTTTTTGTAATTTGATAAATGATGTATTGTATGAGTTCCTAGATCTATTTATGGCTATATATCTTGATGATATTGTTATTTATAGTGAGTCATTGGGTGATCACTTATGGCATTTGAAGGAGGTATTCTCTAAGTTGAGGGAATACAAACTGTATGTTAAAAAGGGAAAATGTGAGTTTTGTCACCAAAAGGTGAAATTCTTGGGACATTGAATTAGTAGAGGGCAAATCCAAATGGATGAGAAGAAAATCAAAGCCATTTTTGATTGGCCTACCCTAAAGAAGGTTACAAGCATAAGATCTTTTCTTGGCTTAGCCACTATTTTTGAAAATTCATTAAGGGCTGTTTCAAAAAAGTTAGTCTCTTGAAAGATTTGCTCAAGAAAGATAAAAAATAAGGGTGGATAGACTAGTGTTAGGAAGCCTTTGACAAGCTGAAAGGTTGTTGTTTAATCAGAACCAATCCTAAAGTTGCCTGATTTTGAGAATCCATTCGAGATCCAAACAAATACATCAGAAAAGGCCATCAGCAAGATACTTGTCCAAGATGGTCATAATCTAGCCTTCAAGAGTAGAAAGCTAAAAGATGCCGAGTAGAGATACTTAGTTCATGAAAAGGAGATGACCGTGGTGGTGTATTACCTTGATACGTAGAGACACTACTTGCTAGGTATGAAGTTCATGGTGTACATTGACAATGTGGCCAACACCTGCTTTAAGACTCAGATGAAACTTACTCGAAAGCAAGCTTGTTGGTAAGAATTTCTTGCAGAGTTCAATTTTGTGTAGATCCACAAGCCTGGAACATAAAATCAAGTAGTGGATGCTCTAATCAGGAAAGTTATATAGTCATATGAAGTAGTGTTTTCTTCAATGAAGTCAATTTTCTTGATCGGGCAAGAGAGCAGTCCTTGCTCGATCCTACTTATTCGAAGCTAAAATAGCAGGTTGCTGAAGGCACAGTCCTTCGGTATTGGATTGATGATGACTTGCTGTATACCAAGGGCAATAGGTTGTAAATGCCAAGTGGTGGTGGGCTAAGATGAGAGTTGCTATGAGAAACGGATGATCCACAATGGGTTGGTCACCGAGGAGTGGAAAGAATGATGCCTTTGCTAGGAAAGTCATATTATTGACAAAAAATAGAGGATAAGATCGAGTCCTACGTGAATACCTGTTTGGTTTGCTAGCAAGATAAGTTGGAGAGAAAGAAAGAGGCAAGGTTGCTATAGCCACTGCCCATTCCTGAGAAGCCATGGTAGTCAAACTGCCCATTCCTAAGAAGCCATGACAGTCAATCTCCATGGATTTTATTGTGGGATTTCTAGAACTGAAGGGCATGAGATCAATCTTGGTGGTACTTGATCAGTTTTCCAAATATAGGATCTTCATTTCAACATCACATGCATATCTGGCAGATGTCGTTGCAGAGCTGATCATAAAAAATATGGTGAAATACTTTTGGTTGCCTTAGGATATCATGAATGATAGAACCGAGCTCCTTAAATAGGCATGGGGTAGCTTAGCCAAAGCATCCAAGAGGATGAAGAAATATGCTGACAAGCATAGAAGAAAGGTAGAGTTCAATGTGGGGGACAAAGTATTACTGAAACTTACTTCTTAGATTTGGAAGAAAGTGACTGATAAGCGGTACCAGAAAAGGTTGGTATAAAAATACGATGGCCCGTTCGAAATTGTGAAGAAGGTGGGCACTATGTGTTAACTATAGAGCACTGAACAAGGTAATAATCAAAAATAAATACCCTATTCCTAATGTGGCAGATTTATTTGATCAGTTATCAAGGGCAACATACATTACCAAGTTAGACCTACAGTCGGGATGCTGGCAGGTACGTATTGCTAAAGGTGATGAGGCAAAAATAGCATGTGTTATAAGGTATGGCTTTTATGAGTTTCTTGTCATGCCCTTCAGTTTAACCAATGTCCCTGCCACATTCTGCAATCTAATGAATGATATGCTCTATGAGTTCCTAGATGACTTTATTGTGGTCTATCTAGAAGACATTATGGTGTACAGCAAATCGTTGCACGAGCATGTACAACACCTAAAGCAGGTCTTCTCCAAGTTGAGGGAGAATTCTATGTATGTTAAGAAAGAAAAATGGTCAGTTTTATTTTAGGATTTTGTCTTGGACTATACATATTTTCGACTTTTGACATAACAATATACCTTTGGTATTTGATTTTCGATATAGTGATACTTTCTTTTCCTCTGCCAATGATTTTTTCCATTTAGAGTTTTCCACTTAAAATAGTGTGTTCGTGTTGTTCTTTCTATCGCCAATTTATTTTTCGTTATTTTATAGCATACAATTTTATGGAGATGAAACCCACAATGGGCATATCAATTTTGTATCAAATATGAGACAAATCTATAGATTAATTTGTCACTAACAAAGCTCCCAATTGCTTTTTTAATTTATACAAGCCTTTACGTTTTTAACTTTTATTCTCAGTTACCTTAATGTAACGGATGAGATCAATCTAATTAAACCAACAATGAGGTCTCCAACAATAGTTAATTAATCCAATGATCATATACTTCACACAACTTTTCGGATGATTGGCCAAGATATTTTTTAGAGCATGACAACAGTGGAAAAACTATGAGGTCAATGAACTCTGCAATCTGCCTATCAATTTCTATTTTTGAAAATTTGTCCGTGGATGTTTCAGTGAAGTTGTCAATGTCTAGAGCAATGTGAGGCTGATCATTAATATAGTATTATGAATAATGATATGTGTTTAAGAAAAGGGATGTGAAGGGACTGTGTTCAGTTTAGTTATTTAGACAAATGCCTGTGAAGAAATTTTTCTAAAAAACTTAATACTTATACACAAGAAAGTGATTTCATCCGTGGTCTTTATCGTAATAAAACAAATTATTAGATACAGGTGTGTATGGAGAGCAAACACATGGGTGGCAATAGACGCGCTCTTAATTATATTTCCAAAATTTAAAGTGAAGTTCCAAAAATGCCCTCTCATAATTTCATTAAAATTCAATTTCTAATTTAGATTTTAAGTTACATTTTAAAAACATTATTTCTAGTTAATGAGTAATAATTTTCTTATAAACTTGTAATGATAAAAGTATTATTGAGTCTCAAAATTTGACCGGTTAGTTTTCTTTGAAAAAGGAAGAAGAAAGTTCGATTTTTTTCAAAATTGTGAAACACATAATTTAATCCAATCCTATCTATAAACCATACCAAATATCTATCGACTCCTATCCAAAATTTGAATTGAACAATCGTATCATATCTTATTCCACATATTAAATAATACTATGTCAAGAGAAATCATTTTGTTCATTATTTATCCCGTTCCATAGCAACTCTCTACAAAGTATCAGGACCAGGTAGTCCACATTGTTCATACAAAATGAAAAGTTAAATATAAATAAAATAAAAAGTGAAAAGCAATCCTATTATTTTTCGTCATTGGTACCTACTGCGTTTTCCTCAAAAGCCTTCTCCACATCGTCCTCTTTCTAGCGCTCGACCAAATTAATTATGTTCAAATCAAAGAATGAGAAATCGAACTTCGGATGCTCACAATAAATGTTACACACAATGATCAAAGTCGCTAAGAGTTTGTCAACATTAATCTTTAAAGTATGATTTCACATATGTATATTTAAAAATTAATGTGAATTAAGAAAAGATATTCCTTAATAATTTACTCTGGAAAAGAGAGGACATTTTTTTTCCTTTCTCAATCTCTAACATCTTTCTTCCCTCTCCTTTGAACTTCCACTTCCACCTATCTCTCATCTTCTTCGAAGAGAATATTACATGAGCATGATAGACCACTCTAAGTCCAAACGCTAAAATAGTATAAATGTTTCAACCATGATATTTATTGTCTTAGCTATTCCGAAAAAGAATAAAAACCTAAGAACTCAGACCCACAATGGCATAAATGTTTCAACCATGATATTTATTGACAAGTTCAGGGTTTCTGGTCTCAGATGATCTTTGACCATCTGTATGATTTGAAGTCGTGAATTTAATCTAAATGCAAACCCACCTTGGGTTTTCAAGCGTCTCTGGTGAGGAACACCACTATTGCGTGAAATGTCGTACCCAAGTCTTAATAGTGAAAATAGGATCGATAATAGAGAATGAATAAAGATAAATGGGAAAAGGTGACAGAGGGAGAGAAGAGAGACGGGAGAAGAATGAAGATGAAGGTGGAGAGGAGACAAGAGAGAGAAGTAGGGGTATACAAAATAACCGACAAACCATAGAAATAACCCGATCTAGTCCAAACCATACTGAATCGTACGGTTTCTACTTTTACACGGCTGATTATAAATTATAAAATATAAACATCGACTAGTTTGATTCAGTTCTCGGTTTAGAAAAAAACTGGTCGGTTTCAAATCAAACCAGCCAATAATTTGTATGTATAAGTATTTTTCAATTTTTATAAATATATGATATAAATATACATATCTATCAGTTTAAATTTTAAGTCCAGATGAGTTACTTAGTCTACCCAGCCTAACTTAGTCCATTAACCCATAATATAACATGTAGGGTTTTCTCTTTTCTGGCTTATTCTCACTGTCTCTCTATCATTGACTCTCTCTACTACTCTACTCCAACTTCCTCTCAGGTTTGGATTCACGTATCTCATCCATTTGTTTAACTTTATACTATATAAAAAATTTTCTAAAAGCTTCGTTATTTAATGTTTGGAAATACATATGCATATGTATGTATATATATATATATATGATCTATTGAAGAATTATTATTGATACAATGCTTCCCGCTAAACCACAAAACCTTACGCTATTGAAGTATTTTTAAGAATATAGGATACAATCTGATTAATGTAGTGAAGTTAAAACCTTTGAAGTTTGTATATCATTTTATTTTTTTATCTTATTTATTTATAACAGAAACTTGATGATAGAGAAGAAGAAAATTATGCACTGTTAGAACCTAGAAGCTCTATGGGTAGAAATTTTAATGTTCAGAAATACTTATATATATGTATGTATATATATATATCCTTTAATTGGTCATGATCACAAAAATTCAACACATATTAATTAATAGATTTTTTAGATGTACAAGGTATGATAACCAATGACACTAATCTGATTTTTCATGGGCTATTTTTTTTTTATGGATATGAAGTAATTTTTATTATTATGTGTAATACATATGTGTAAAAGAATTGTCAATATTTTTTATGGACTGGTTATTTTTGGGTTGTATGTTTTAGTCTTATAAATATAATTATGTTATAATTTTTATATTTGTTAGATGGATGGGGATAGAGGTAGTGTAGTGCCTTCTGTTAAAAATAATATCGAAGTTACCTTTGATTCAACTAGTGGCTCTAAAAAAAAAAAAGCCAACCTTGCCTCTAGGAGTAACAATTCAAAAAAGAAAGTTAGGCATGTATCAGAAGTTTGAGATCATTTTACCAGAAATGAGAATGACCCTAGTGACCATAGGGCTATGTTCTGTTATTGTGAGAAAAAACTATGCTAGTGATACTAGGAGAAATGGGACTAGTATTCTTTGGAATCACTTGAACCATCAATGTATGAATATCCATTTGATTAGAGGATAAGAAGCAAAAATTTTTGTCTTTCCAAAAGAAAGGTGAAGAAAGTATTGGAGGTACTAGTAATTTTTTTAGCTGTGGGATTTAGTCAAGTAACAGGTAGGCTTGCATGTACAAAAATGATTATCATTGATGAGTTACCCTTTATGTTTGCAGAGAATGAGAGTTTTAGATTGTTTTGTGGTGTTGCATGCCCAATATTTGATCTTCCATCACAAATTACAATTGCTAGGGATATAATGAATCTTTACAATAATGAAAAGAAAAAGTTGAGGTCTTACTTTGTCAAGAATTCACAAAGAGTCTCTCTTCCCACTGACACATAGACTTCTATTCAGAATGTTAACGATATGGTATTGACAGCTCACTTTATAGATTCTAAATGGAAGATACAAAAAAGGATCTTAAATTTTTGTCAAATTCCTATTCATAAGGGAAAGACAATAGATAAAGCAATTGAGGCATACTTGAAATAATGGAGTATTAAGAGTGTATTTACAATAACTGTTGACAATGCCACTTCTAACAATGGAGCTAAAAGACTATAAATTTGGAAGAGTGCTATTTGTGATGGAGAGTTTACATATGAGATATTCAGTTCATGTCCTAAATTTGATAGTGCAAGATAGATTGACATAATTGGATAATTCTATTGTGGCTGTTCGTAATGCCATTAGGTATGTTAGAACTTCTCCTTCAAGATTAGCAAAATTCAAAGGTTGTGCGAAAAATACTTATAAAGAGGAAAAGACTCTTATTTGCTTGGATGTGCCAACTAAGTGGAACTTCACATATTTGATGTTAGAACATACTTTGAGATATGTTTATGCTTTTAAATTATTGGAAGAAGAGGGTGGCTTTTATTTGCATTATTTTTGTGAGGAAGATAAATATAGGAAAATACCTATTGGACCATCAACGAGTAGAGATTGGAAGAATTGTACCAAATTTTGTAAGTTTTTGAAGACTTTTTATGAAGCTACCCTAAAGTTTAGTGCTTCTTTGTATGTTACTTCAAATACTTATTTCTATGAAATTTCAATGGTGCATGGAAAACTAATTAAATAGTGTTTGAGCAAAGAATCAATTTTGATAGATATGACTTCTAGGATGAAGGTGAAATTTAAAAAGTATTGGGGTAACATTGAAAAACAAATACGCTTCTTTATATAGGTGTTGTCCTTGATTCTAGGCACAAACTGAAATATGTGCTATGTTATTTGAAAAAACTCTACAGTGAAGATAAAGTTAAGGTTATTATGGCCACCATTAAGAGTTGCATAATAAAGTTAGTTGATAACTATGCAACATATGAAGTCAACGTGCAACAACAAACCGAGAGTAGTCAAGCTGTTGAGACTTCTTCTCAAGAGAACATGAGTTTGGTGGATTCTATTGATGAGAATTTTTTTGATATAAAATCTGAGTTTGATTAAAAAAAATGTATTGAAGATGAGTCATTTGACTTAAAAAAATGAGTTTGATAGATACTTTGCTGAACGTACTGAAGATAGGAAGAATAAGAACTTTGATATCTTGGAATGGTGGAAAGTGACTTCATCAAAGTTTCCAATCCTTGGTACAATTGCTTGAGATATTCTCTCCATCCAAGTTTCAATAGTAGCTTCAAAGTTTGCTTTTAGCACTAAAGGTAAGGTGCTTGATAGCTTTTGGAGTTCATTAAGTCCAACTATGGTAAAAGCATTGATTTGTTGTCAAAATTGGTTGAGATCTCAATTCTTACTACTGAACATGGCTTCAATTTTAGAAGATCTTGTAACTTCTAAAGGTGTTGAAGCAGGTAATCTTTATACTTTAACCATGTTAGTTTTATGTATTATATCATAATATCATTGTCTAACTTATCTTCTTCTTCTTCTTCTTCTTTTTGATTTTGTAGAGAAATCAACCTTGACATCCGAAGTGGTAAATCTTGATTAGGTTTGATGGTATACCTTGTAGGTTAAAGCTTAGATTAAATTTAGAAGCGCTGTCTGTTGTTTGTATTGTAATGTATTTATTTTACACTTTAGGTCTACTTTACGAATTTTATAATTACTAGGATTTTCGATTTAGTTATAATAATTAACTATATTATGGTTGGTTTGATCTTTGGAATTTAGATTTTAGATGACTTATCTAAATCTGTTTCTGATGCTTAATTGGATATTCTAATTTATATCTTACATTTTCCAGCCCAAAAAAAAAATCCTAAGTTTTCAAACCACAAAAACTGCCAAGATTGGCTACAAAATATAGGTGCAATCTAGCAGGTTTGAATCGACTAACACAAACCGTACAGATTAGTGGATTAGCCAAACCGCACATACAAATTAGTTTATGAATTGACGGTTTAGACCGGCCAAACTGGTCATGAACACACTAAGAGAGAAGAGAGATGGGAGAGAGAGCTAGTTTTTAAATTAGAATTTTTAAACATATATTAATATTTGAAGTTTATCAATTTTAATTTTTTTAATATATTTTAGATCATATGGGTATTTTAGTCACTTTATTGGTAAAAAAAAAAAAAAAAAAGAAATTTACTCTTAATTTTATAAAATTAATACAAATTTAAAATATAAAGATTAAAATTGATAATTACCAAAGCCAAATATATGAATTAAAAAAACTGTTAAAATGCGGTATAATTTTTTTATAAAAAAAAAAAGAAAAATTATATAAAATGAATTTTAATTGAGTAATATAGTTAAAAAATAACTACTAGATTCGTCCTGTACATATATGTTGACTACTATACCGATGCTCTTAAAAGTAAGGGAAGTCAAAACTATAAATTCATACAAATAATTATACGCTCTAATAACTGTAAAAAGTATGCATAAGATACGAGTAGCCAATTAAAGCATCATCTGATTATATATATATATATATATATATATATATATAATAAAAAGGAAACGAAGAAAAGAAAAAAATACTCTCGGTTTGGGGGGTTATATCTTTCGAATCCTTCATCGCAATACCCATGTTACAAATTACAAATATTTTTTTGTACCATCCACAATGATTAAGGTTAAAGATTATATGACTACTGTATGATTCGTGTTTAATAAAGTAGTGTGAAATGTTCTTTTAAAAAAATAAAAAATGTGTAGAGAGATATATATGTAAAAAGATTTTTTTACACCAATTTATGTACTAAAGTACATATTTATTCAAATATCTTATACAAATTAAAAAAACAGAGGTTGACAATAGGCCCACTGCTTTTGAAGGTGGCTCTATTCTACTCATTTTTGTTTTTCCTTTCCAGCCCTTTTTCTAAATAAACATATCAAATTTTAAGCTTATGAAATTTCTTTTCATATACCTTTTATATTTTCATTAAGTGCAAAAATACTCACTAGTAAACATTTTAGGAAACATTTTTTCCCACCTTCTTAATATCCAATTTTTTGTCTCCTCCCCTATTTTTTATTGCCTTCTCATTTTTTTTTAAACTGTCTTCTTTAAGATTTTGATCTATATGACTTACATAAATGGTGAATAATGAAAAAAAAAAATAACTTTCACAATTTCTTATGCTAAAAAATATAAACAAAAAGAAANGGAAGAAAAAACATATAAAATTAAAAAAAATGTTTTGTTGGGGGGGGGGGGGAGGGGAAGAAAAAACATATAAAATTAAAAAAAATGTTATCTAGATGATCATGTAGTTAAATAAATAAACGAGACAAGAAGAAAAGAAGACTAGTTTTTACAGGTGCACATGCAATTTATATAAAAGATCATTTGTGAGCTTTGCTATTATTATTTTTGGTTTATTTTTTTTTTAAAAAAAAAAAGGTAACAAAGGGCTTTATTATTCTATACTAAAGGGGAAAAAAGCTTCATTACTCTACACAGAAGAAAAAGAAAAATAAAAGAAAAATAAAAAAGAATATTCCTTTAAAATGTAGGAAAATTGAAAGATGACAAAGAGAAACATAAAATACAAAATAAAATAAAAATACGATACATAAAACATTTAGTGTACTAAAATCTATTCACCATTCTTTTCAATGCAAAATTGGAAAAAGTAAACACAAAAAAAAAAAATCCAACTTTATTAGAATCAAAATTCAATTTGTAATGAGTTTGTTAAAAAGAGTGTATTAAGAAATAAAGTTTTTTTACAAAAAAAAATTAGAGGCTTAACTAATGACTTCTACTTATTATAAATTAAAGAAAAATACCTACTATTACGTAATTCTCACTCCACCCCATTAGGGATCATAGATTTTCATACCTACAGGTTTTCATGCCTACCTCTAGTATAATTCGAACCTAGGATTGAGATCCTAAGTATGCAGTACTCTTACCAAAGAAATAATGTTTAATGCTTATATAAGGATATTTAAGTCAACTCATAATTAAGTATTTTTGTAAATAATTAATTATAGGGTAGTTTTATTGTTACTCTTCTTTTTTTTTTCCTTCCCATTCCTCTTCAAAGTAGACCCCTCTTTAAAATTTAAAATTAGAATATTTTTTTTAATACAATCCTTTAAAAGTTTCACATTTTAAAATTAGTCATCAATAAAAGAATTCAAATGAAATTTCTTTTTCTACTCCTTTTGACCATTCTTTTATTTTCTTCTTCTTCAACCTTTTGCTTTGATTATCCCAATAATTAAAATATTTTGATAATTATTTTGAAGGTTCTTAAGAATTGGAGAAAGAGTTAGAGTTTTGAATCATTTTTAGGTTTTAGAGATCTAAAGATAGTTAGAGGTCTTTAATTATTTTTTTAGGATCTTAAAAATTAAAGAGATAGAGAATTGGAGTTCTTGAATTATTTTTAGAGTTTTTGAAATTAGAGAAAAATAATTAGAATTCTTGAATTATCATTTAAGGTTTTTAAAAGAAAAATAGTTAAGTATTCATCAGTCACTATATAAATTTTTTAACTAAAATTATTTTGATTATGTAAGATTATTTTGACGATTTTTTTATCAATTATATTTAAGGGGTGAAGAAAAAATAATATAATTAAGGAAGAATTTTCTAATTATTTAATATTGTTTGTATCCATATGTGTCATTTTATTTGAGGTTATTTTTATTCTTTAGAAATTAGTAATTGAGCAATTGGAAGAGGAAAAAAGAGGAGTGTCAATAGACCCACTCTTAATTATAAGATGGTGAAGAGAGAAGAAATGGGGGTGGCAATAGAGTCACCTTTCTTTTAATTATAAGCACTCAAGTTTTGAAGCCTTAGCAGTAATATTTGGTCCATTTCCTTTAATGCTTAGTTCTAATCTCCATCATTAGCTCCATATTCTCCTTTTTCCTAATATTTAGAATCCAAAAGAAGCTAAACTTTACTATACTTGGGAAAAGGTAAATACTATAACTCTAATTCTGTTAAACTTTCTATTTTTTTTTTCATAATTCTCAGCTATCTTTATTGCACTACTACGTCGGTTGACTTAAAGTATTATAAAGGGTTTAACAATTACCACATAGGTGATATAACCATAGATTTCATTTTGTTTTGTTTTGATAAAATAAAAGGGATATAGGATCCGGGGACCAATATCGTAAATCTCTTTAGACGTGATCATGATAGATTCCAACTTAGCTAAGAAGAATGATCGCTTAAAAAGAATGTTCGTTAAGAACATTTCAGGCTATCTTATCCAATCGAGTGATGGATCATTTCACTCTAGCCACACAAAATGGAATAGTGGGAAAGCTTCAATAAGGTGGTCAAGTGTAGAGGCTAGGGAACTTAATCCTATATTTAAATTTCACGTAGTCCATTTTAAATTCAGGTACAAGGTTCTCAACTACTACACTACTTCTTTCGGTAGTCCATATATTTAGTTGTTGGACTATCATTGTCCTACTCTGCAATTATATGATTTGACTGCTCTTGGTAAAAATGCTTACGATTTTATTAATACTTATTTTAGCACTATCAATGAATACATTAATGGATCTAAAATTAAGTATTATAAGCCACTGCTTAATGCCTCGAAAAGGGAAAAAGAATTATTAGATATTCTTTATTTTTTTTATTGCCAAATTTCATTTTAACTATGAATCCATTAAAAGGAAAATTTATTTATTCCCTTGTTTATTTTGGGACAAACCAAATTTTATTTTTACGAAACTCTATTTTACAAGTGTTTTTTTTGAGTAAAGTCTTTTTACGTGTTTTTGGTTTTTTTTCCCTCTTTTGGAAACTCTTTTTTAACAGATCTTTTTTTTATCCTTGAGAAATTGAAATGCTATTTGTTGTATTCTTTATTAGCATAATTTCTCATCTTTCTCAAAACAATACTCTCTTCTCTTTCTCAAGACCTTTTTACACAATGCTATTGATCCCTTCTCATGATTTCTTCTACAAACTATATCAAACTAAAAAAAAAAAAAAAAAGCACTTTACTAATGCCTCATGGTGTTGGAAAAAACTACAAAATTTGTCGACAAAACCTTTCACCAACCACAAAATGAATAAGTAAATAAGCCTCTTCTTTTTTAAAGAAAATTATTTTTTCTTTCTATATGCAAAGGAAAACAAAAGCCTAATTATTAAAAAGTACAATTATAATGCACTGGTTGAAACAACATACATTACTTAGAATTTATAGTGATGGATAATATTAACATATCCAAATCCTTGATATTATCACATTATATATAAAAATAAATAAATTTACAAACAAACAAACTATTACTAACAAATCTAATTTAAAATATCAACAAATGAAACATACATATGGAGTAGAGAATATCCAAATTACGATAATGGTGCATGTTTGAATATATGAAGCCATTGAATTACAGTGAACATAGGGTTACCAATTTGAAGGAAAGTGATTGGGGAGTGGAGGGAGTTCGGAAAATGGCTTGATTTGGGCTTTTAGCTTTATCTCGACGACATTGAATAATTAGAACTTTTATTAATGTTATAAATAAATAAATCTATATAATTATTTTTATAAAACCTTTTATTTTTTTAATTAAATCCAACACTGACGTATTTTGGGCGTCGGTATAAGGTCTAAAATAATTCTGGAAATAAATAGGGCCAATGTTGATACCCCTTATTTCATTTACCTACACTTGCTCGTGTAGTGTTGGAGTAGCCTATATGTGAAAATAACTTTATAAATAGTGTCAAAGTAGCATATTTGGGTCAATGCCTACCGTCAAAGGTGAATGTCAGTATAAATATACTTAAGACTTCGTTTTGCCTATTGAAACTAGTTCGACAGTTAGTTTGGGGTGAGATAGGGTAGGGATTAGGTATTAAGTCGGGAATTCGACTTTTAGAATGTATGAGTTATTTTTTTTTTTTTTTATAATAATAGAAGGTTATTAATTAAGCCTCACTTGAAAGAAAAAAAAAAAACTAGATTTTGTTTTTTTTTTCGGCTGACCACATGCGCCTATGCTTCTCTGTATAATATCAGTATTGGATGTAAACACCGACGCTATTGGAGGCATCAACGTGAAAAAGCATCAGTAAAAATAACTCGTCTTGTAGTGGTGTTCGCAACAAAAGAAATAACATAGATGAGAAAAATAGATAAAATCATTGAAAAATAAAGAGAAAAAGGCCATTGAAATACTTTGATTTGAAGAGATATTGGATTGCTTGACCATAAAGTTTTCAGGTTATATCATTTGCTTTCCTTATTTCTTATATTTTTGTTAATTATCTCTTAATTTTACAGCTTTCTTTATTATTAATTTTTATTTTGGGTCAATTCTGTTTTCATGCATACCTAAGTTAAGAAACTAATATGTTCTGCTTAAGAAAAAAAAAACAAATATGTCTGATAGAAAATATACAAGGAAATATAAAAAACTCAAGAAAAAAGAGCTCTTAAAAAATTTATCATAAGTAGTAAAAAGAATATAAACAACTCAAGTGTCAATTGAACAAAAAATAAATAAATGAGATAGGAGAAGTGATAGTTAAAAAAACGTAAACAATAAAAATGATGAAGTATGTGATGTTGTCATGGTTGATGAAGAAGATAAGAAACTAATGAAGAACATAAAATTAACAAAGACACTAAAGATCTTAACGATATTTGAATAATGTTTTTATGAATTATGTATATCATCTGGGTAGATGGAAATGTATTTCATATGAGAGATTATTTTGTTCTCTCTTCAATACAAAATAATAAATGGGACAAGGTTTTTCTTTTTGAATTAGAACCCTTTAAAGATTTTGCTTATGGCCCAAATTATGTTAAGACGACTCTATACTGGTGTACAGAGTAAATTTAATAGCATGAATGTACTTATTAGTTATTTGATAAATGTTGTTCCCCTTGTTAAGTCCGGTTATCATGTTAGATTTTAGTTAATAATAATAAATTTCTTTCAATGAAAAATTAAATCTTTAGTAACACTCATAAGTGATTAATTCACTCATAAATCATATATCATTCATCTCAAATAGTTATAAGATCTCAAGTATTTTTATTAGTTTGATGTATTTTTACTTTATTTTTGTAGTTATTATGAACAAATGAGAATCAAGATAAAGTAGTGCCAAATATGGGTACTTCAAATTTTGTAAATGAAAGTTGAGTCTGATATTAATGCAACGCAATAAAAATTAAGTAAAGTAAAATAGAGCTAAAACAGTGAAACAGAGCTCTCAAGAAGAAAAGTCATTGTGCTGAGTTCTAGAATTGAGAGCATTGCGGTGCTTGAATAGTAGTACTACTGTGCTATCTAGAAAATAGACTTCCAGAGGTTAGAGCACCTTGGCATTTGCCAAAGAGCACTACAGCATTGCCCAGCATCCTGAAACGCGTTTTTAGCGAGTTTTTATGACCAATTTCGACCCTCGATACCATCTGATTGAATGGTTGATATTCCACCAAGCTTAGGCCATCTTGGAAAGTTAGAGAGAAGACATAGAGAGAAGACATACACTTGAGAGCTCAAAATTCATTGAGAGAGGAGAGATTTGGAGCTAAAATTTAGAGAAGAAACTTGAGTGAGTTGCTTGAAGAATTGAAGCTTGAAGTTCTAACTCTACAAAAGAGTTTTTCTTATCTTCTTTCTCACCCTAGTTTCATTTGAATTTTTTATTATACTTAATTATTGAATATTTTTAGATATATTAAATTCTTATTGAGAATAGTATTGGGTTCTCCTATGTTGAATTAATTGTTATATGCATGGAGTAAAGTATAATTTAAACTTTGATTCTATATCTTGATTTCTAATATATTCTTTGATATTGTTCTTGAATTTATTTATGTTATTCCATACTTAATGCTTCTCAGTTAATTAACTACTAGTTAGATGATTTAGTTTCTTGAGTTCAGTACTTGAGAAAAAGAATTTTAGAAACAACTATAAGATAGTATAACCTAGGACTTGTAGAGTTTGAAAGAATCTATAATTCTTTTGAAGCCATAATCAAAGGACCATTGAACATAATAAATTCCTAATTTCTAGGTTTAAAATAGAGATATTGGAATCAAGATTTAAGAATAACTACACTCAGCACTCGAGAAAGGTAGTAGAAATATCTTTAGATTCTTGGCTTATAAAATAAGAAATATTTTTAGGTTCTTGGCTTATAAACTATGAATAATTGATAAGAATATAATTAGTGATCAAAAGTGTAACCTCGTAAGAATCTCTAGACTTGTAACCTTAGTAGAATTATTATTAATAGACTTATATCAAATTTTAATAAGTTTACGTTCGCAAATACTTGAAATTATGTGTGTAATCTTATTTTAATGTTAAATTTTACTATGTGAGAAAATCATAATTATTCCTTATTTTAACTTAGAAATTCTAAGTTAGTTTTCCTTATTAATATATTAATTCTATAAAAATTACATTATATACATCAATATAACCTAATTAAGAATGTGACATGTTTATGTCACATTAAAAATTATTACATTTTATAACCTAAAGTTAATAGTTGCACCAAAATAGTACCATGCCATAATTTGAATGGCTAGAATTTAAGTATACAAAGTATTACGTAGACAAATCAATATAAGGGTAGAAAATAAATTGTAGAAAAAGATAAAGACTAGTGAAGTTTTGTCTTAAGGATGTAATAACTATAAATTAGTGGAATAGAAAAGAAAATGAATAAAATTAGTGACTAATTCTAAAAAAGGAAGATATAAAAAAAATTAATTGATAGCTTTTGTCTCTAAAATAACTCAAAAGGTAGGAAAAGAAAAATGATAATAGAAATGTTCTTTAGAAATTAGTGGTCATAATTCAAAGTGGAAGACATAGACAAAACTAATCAGTAGCTTTTGTCTCTAAAATAATTCAAAAGATATGAAAAGGAATAATATAGTGGAGATTTTCTTTTTGAGCTAGTGGTATTAGATTCCAAATAATTAAAAAAGAAAAAAGATTAGAAACAAAAGTAGTGGATGAGTGAAAAATAAAGTCAAAGATAAGGTAATAGAGTAGAAAAAGAAGATATATTGACAAAATTAATAATAATAGTACTACCATTATTAGATGGATTATGAANCCATTAAAAATACTTTCCAAAAATTAAAGATGTTTACTCAAATTTGAAAGGACTAAAATGCCAAAACTGTGAGTATTTTTGTTAAAAGTGTAATTTTGACAAAATATGCGTCGAATATGTAAGAAATTTATTTTAGGCAGTTTTAAGATTATGTTAAAATGTAAAAATAAATAAAGGAAGAATCTTTAACAAAATGATAGGTTAGGACTCAAGGCTTACCATTGGAGAGTATAAATGTTAAAAGTCTTAAGATTATGAGCAAAAATATAAATGAGGAAACTTGAAATTTTTGGTTGGAAATTTGGTACAATAATAAATAGAAAACTTTATTTTAGATCTCTAGTTAGAATAAAAAAAAGATTTACTTAAGTTTAAAACATGAAATCAATTATAGAAAATAAATGATGTATACCTTTAATTTTATTTAGCTTAAGTTTAGTTATAAGCATAAAAAGTGTGAGCAATGCCTAATAATATTTAGCATCAAGTATGATTTTAGATTTTTAATCTATATAGTCATTAGTGTGTTTGACTCACTTATCATATTATGACCCTTAATTATGAATAAAGTAATTAATCAAGAATAATTCAAAGAAATTGATGAAAGGAAATATAGCTAAGGAAACTTAACCAATTTAGAATGATATTAATCAAATCAACAATCAAATTATTGATAGAATAAAAAGATTACCATGATAAAGGTTAAGGAGAATTAAATCTTATCCATCTAATTAAAAAAGTATAAATTAGTCAATGAATATAATATGACATTATTTCTCGAATGAGAAGTTTTATGTTTGATCAAGACTGAGTCTTAGTTGCCTTAAGCTCACTAAGTAATTAGAAGTTTTTTCAAAAAAGTATGAGTTTAGTTTAAATTACTCTAACAAATAGAGTATGCATATACCAGGGCAAAAACTTCGACTTAGATGTACGTAATTAATGAGTGGAACTAAGATAATCATATTACGAGGTAAGTATAATCTCACCTATAGCATGGATAGTTTGAAAATATTTCATATTCGCAGTATGATATGTTTGAAATTATTTCATGTATTAACTTGTCTTTATTTTATTATTGTATAGCCTATGTATAATATATGCTTATAAAGATATATTTTCTATGCTATAAAAATGATGTATACTTGCTTTACAATGTTATCATATAAAAATATTTTAACATATTTTAACAAAGAAAATGCTATGATAGTGGAATATAAGTTTAAGTTTGTTGTTGAAGCGTATCTACTCATGTTAAAAGAAGATTAAATAAGATAAAGAATTTAAAAGTGTCGTACAAACCTCTACTAAGTGAGGATATCCAAGGGAAAATAAGACTGATCTCCCCTAAACGATGATTCCCAAGAAAATATGTTAAGATTATGACCATAGGTATTTTTAGTTAGGTCGCTCCCCTAATTCTCCATTTAGTAGTGCACACTCAGTATGTACATCAGAGCCCATAAGAAAGATAAAAGACTTTGTAATAAAGAATAAGATAAAATAATGATATAATATCTTATAATAAAGCATAAAGTAGTAATTTCATAAAACAGCAGAGCCAAACTTTCATAAAAGATTGTTTATTTATAAATGAAATATTTTGTAAGAATTACATTGTACTTGTTGAGTAAAAGCTCACGTTTTATGACTATTCATGCTACAGGTAACAAAAGAAATAAACCTCTGATTTGATTGATGGATTAGCTAGAATCGAGACAGATAAATACAAGGTACGAGCAATAGAATAACGTTGTTAAAATTACTTCTGCATATATTTTTATTATAAAATAAATGATTTCAATTATATAAACTTGATGTTGTTTGAAAATATACTTATAACTTAGTATTTTATTTTACAATACACAATTTTATTAAATTAAACTTGAAAATATATTTCAATTGAATATAGTTTAAACGAATGTTTTGCAAAAGATCTAAAAGAGAAAATGTTTTGATTTAAATAAATACAAAACTCAAGAGATTCAGACAAAAAGACCTAAACTGTCTAAGGAGAGCTTAGGACTTAAGTGGTCCGTATGTAACCTCCCTCCTCACCTATAAGCCCTTTATGGTTGTACATTATCTAAATCACCCTAAAAAAAGTTTATAAACAAATTTAAATAAAGGTTTCTTAACCATCGAGAAGCATTTTACCTATTTTCAAAATTATCAATTGAAGTAATGGTTAGTCATAAATATAAATATTTTAAAAAGAAATAAAAATATAAAAGAAATTATTACGAAATTTTCAGTATCTAAAGTTCTTTTTCTAAATAATTAAGTTAACAATATAAGTAGTTAACAATATAAAAAGCCGGGCCGTTACAAAAAGACATAGTTGAGAGTTAGATGAATTCAAACTCCTAATATATTTATGCATAGAAGTCTCTATATTTTATTTTTGTATTTCTATTTACATTTGTATTTATTTAACTTATAAATTTATTCAATTTGATTGCCTAGATAAAGTTAGGTCGTGATAATTCTAGTACATAGCAATAATTTGACACCTAATTTTTTGTATGATCGATAACTCTTTTATCACTTTATTACTTGTATATAATCCATGCACGTGTAATTATTTTACATATATGCATTTAGTTGAAATGACAATTTAATTCGATCACAAAACATCAAATAAATGTGTAAAAGAAAAAAAAATCTAAATGTGAACATCCAAGAGCAGAGCTATCAGCTATATGAAGAGTCCAATATGTACATCAAACTAGCATTTCTTATAAACCACTCATGATATTTAAGATATCTTCCTAATTATATCACAAATCTTTAGAATTTAATTTATTGAATTTTTTTATCAATGGTCTTAGAACAAAATCCGTTTTTGAATCTGCGGCCGCCAGTGATTCTACAATATTGAATAATATAATTAAATAATTCTTTTGTAGAAATCATGGATATGATTCCCCTAGATATAGTAAGTCTTGCTTCGTCAGCTTTAATAGTACTTTATATTTTATAATAGTATATTAAAATATATTTAAAATTTGTATTATTTACAAATAACCAAAATAATTTTTTTTAGGAGGCTAATAAGGAAAACAATTACCATATCAAGATAATAATATGTAATGATTCAAAATATTTTCTTTTATGCATATCAAATCATATCAACTATTTATGATACGTTTATACAATAGTACTCTGAAAAGTTTTTGTAAAGGCCTCTTTTGGTGCAATGAGAGACGTACTTTCACATTAGTGGGTTCTAAACCTAAACCTCAAGTAGTAGGGCTACAATCCTCACCTTCATCAATAGGCATCCAATCCTAGGAAAACAAGGTTCGGTGAGATTGATGGGGGCAGTGCAACAGAATGCATCGTACTTGGTGATGCAATACATCAAGTGGTGCCAAATTAAAGGTGTAGATAAAGAAGACCATGCTCTTATCTTGAAAGGTATGGCTAAACAAGAGAATATTTTATGTGTTACAGCGAGCACCATAGGTGTGGAGCCAGACATTCGATATTAGATGTGATGACCCAATTATAGCAGCATAAACGATAATATGAAAGCAAGTACAGGTGCTAAGGCTAGATCATTGCAATAACATTTTATCTAAAGAGAGAACAACTTGAATATCCTTTGAGGAGGAAGTCTTATTACATTAGGAGATACCTGCCATTAGTTAACCTTGCCGTCCTAACTAGCAAACGATGTTATATCCTTACTAGATTTTGTCAAAATCTTACATGAGTACTACATATAATTTTTATTATATTTTAAATTTAGCTCTTACTTAGTAAAAGAAAATATCTTTTATTATTATAATACTCTCTCTTTTAGATTGAATAGATATATGTATATTTTTAGGTTCAAAGTCAATAAATTTTCTAAAATTATAGCTAAATGACCCACTTAGATAATCGTTGAAAATACATACCAAAATAACCCTCATCAAAACCTAGATTTTTATTAATTTAATGTCCCTTCGTTAGTTAAGAGATTTTTAAATTATTTTTTAATGTTTATGAGTTTATAGAATTGTAAAAAATTAATTTTATGGCCATTAAAGAGAAACCACCAGTAAAATGATACATCTCTGTTTTTTTTTACTTAATGTATACATGTAGGTAATCGGTATGTTTCTATGTTTACCTATTGTTGTGTTGTTAAATATCACCCTCACTTAAACCCATGATTTTCTTTGAATTACCGACCATTATTTAGTTAGTTAAGAGGTTTTAAAACTTTTTTTAACATTTCTGAGTTCATGGAATTACAAAAATTGAATTTCATCGCCATTAACTTATGATTGAGATTAACTTATTTGTAAATTCTTTGCTTCTTCTATTCACCTTTTTTTATTTGCTAAATTTTTGGAAATAATTATATAGAGATATTTCAAATAAAATTAGAGTCATCATTCTTGTTTGAAAAAAAAAAAAGGAAGATAAACAAAAATTCCCGATTATAGAATATCATAATCATGTTCAGGGAAATACTTTAAACTTTTTAAATACCATTTTGTGTTATTATTCTTGCAAAATTTATTAGTCTTCATTAAGTTGTGCTCCTGAAAAAACTTCTTAGCTTCGCCTTTGTGAACAGTTTATTGTATTTTATTATGATCGTATCATAGTCAGAGCAGTAAAAATGAGTCTGACCAAATGGGTAAGCCCGTGGCCTGACCCTAAAATAATTTGGTCCAGTCTAAATGAACTGGTTTTATTTTTTTGTTTTTAAATGAAAAGTTAATTTAATTATTAAAATATTAGTTTAGGACCAAACCGACCTGCCATGGTTTAGGATTACTGCAATGACAGACTGACAAAACAACATTTGAGCACCTCCGACAAGAAAGAGAGCCCTCCAGCCCCACTTATCGACGCTATAAATAGAGACCAAACTAGCTACCACGTTGGCAATGCCGGTGATGACAGCACACATGAGGGAAGCATTATCTCAAAAACAAAGCTGCAGAACAGCAAAGGTACATAGAAGGTGATGGCATTGATTCCACTGAACTATTGGAAGAATGGGATCAAGATAGTGAGGCATAGATATGGCCTATTCTTCTTCTCAAGTAACATACTCCACTGGTGCTTGTTGGCTTTAGTACTAGAGGTGAAAACCGTGGTAGAAATAACATCGTTAAACTTCTACTTGACTTCCTTGAAGTCAATGCCTCTGATTCTATAAAGCATGACTATGGCCTCAACTAATTGGCCATGCTTGATCGTGGAGTTGGGGTTGTTAGGGAGGACTAATGATGCGGGTGTGATGATTAGAGCTAGGAGGAGTACTCCACCGAGGCTGAGCCACCAGCCCCAATCACCACTAAAATCCTGGTGAAGAAGAATTTATGCACATTGGCGAGTTTTCCTGCCAGGAAAAATACCTAAAATTTCACGTGTAATCAAAGAAGGATCAAATTTGTTGAAATTGTCATCTAGAAATAATATTGATGCATTCCATTAACTTAGAAGTCCAACAAACACCCCACCGGTTGATTTACTTTTTGACTACAAGTCAATCACATTTGAATATTTGACTCACTACTCTATATCATATGATTCATGACATAACATAATAACACTATACAACTGTGCATTGATAAGTACGATTAGCCTATTTTTTGCTCTTTTTTTATTCACGTTTTTCAACATCATGTACTACTCTATAGATTTCTAAGCAGATTTTGCAATTTAGTACTTTTTTGCCTTTTCAAAAAATATTTTACAATATATTTAATTTAGAAACAAGGTTTCAAATGTTTGCCTGGAAGTTTATAATATAAGAGTTGACACTAATGTATTAGTATTTTTCTCATGGATTAGCACTAGCACTTTGGCCAAGCAGACTCTAGGGCCAGACTGGACCATGGAATTTAAATACCGTCCCAACCCACTTATCCTACCGAACCAACTCGGTCCGACCTAATCTTCTTCTCTGGCCTGTTTGGGCAAGACGAGTCGGCTCATTTTTGCAACTTTACTCGTGTTGATAATTGGGATTACAGATTTGCATTGATTCACACTAACTAATTAATGATCAAAACATGATTAAAATGGTCACAATTGCCTATAGGTAGGTAACATGGTGGCAATATTTGTCCTCTAAACAAGAAATGAAAAAGAATTCACTATTTCTATACAGGACAAATTATCCCTTTCCCTTTTGACTTTTGCTAAGTATCACATTTTGTTCTAACATAAATAACATTAGTACAATTTGCCCAACTTTTATCAAAGTTGTATCACTTTACCCCATAAACAAACAGTGTTAACTGATGTTGTATTTCACAATTAGAATGGATCCCATAGATGACGTCATTAATATACTATTTTCTTTCATTTTAAAACAAAACTAAAATTTAGATGAAAAAACACTTAAACTTTAACACAGAGGTGAATTTTCTATCTTCCATATTTTTTTTCTTTTTCTTTAGATTTAGGCTATAAACCTTACCCATCTTTATGAAATGGTTGAAAAACCATTCGTCTATCTCTATGAGATATGGTGATATTTGATGGAAACAAATTCTAACACTTAGGAAAACTAGATACATGTATGAAATCATTCGAAACAATATGATCACATCATAAATACAATAAAAATTTTAGGCCTAAAAATTTTACATAAAAAACAAACTTTTTCATAGCTAACAAATATGCATATATCAAGCATAGGATCATGTATAACAAAAATTAAATCTAGATATAAAATCTTTGAGAAGGGATTTTGTGTTTACCTCTTGATGTGTGCTCCTCCTCTATCTCCTTGTTGACTGTGATCATACCTCTAACATTTGATCTTTTTGTCTATTCTCTACTTGAAAGTGAGATGAGTGAGCACCAAGTTAAATCTTTGATTGGAGAATAATAAAGAACTCTTTCTTGATTTTTTGGAACACTCAGACTTGGGGTAAGAATATGAGGTTCCAAGAAACTTTTTCTCACTCTTTTCTCTCTCTATGGCTAAAACTCTCTCTCTCTCTCTCTCTCTCTCTCTCTCTCTCTATATTAGGCGTGTAGCACTAGTGGAAAAGCTGTGCAATTTTTCTTCTCATGTATCTTATATATATGATACTTAAACTGCTAACCTTAGTCCAATTAGGATTGAGCTTATCCTTCAATTTTGGCTTTATATGTATTTTTGTAAAAATATCCAACTCATATAACATATTTATAAAAATACTAACTTCTATATAAAATCATTATTTTACATAATTTTATGAAACTAATTTCACAATATCACTAACCAATTAATGAGCTTTGTTGAGCTAGACAATGGCATATAACATATTTATAAAAATACTAACTTCTATGTAAAATCATTATTTTACATAATTTTATGAAACTAATTTCACAATATCACTAACCAATTAATGAGCTTTGTTGAGCTAAACAATGGGCCTAATAGATTCAAATAACCTAAGTTCTAATAATATGATAAATAAATATAACTCTTAGTATGATATTTATATAAAAACTATTAGAATAGACAAAACTTCACTACAAGCCCAATATTAGTGTAATACCCATGATTAGAATGCCCTAGAATTGTTAAGTGTTACTTGTTATTAAATACATTTAATGTTATTAAATTTATATAGTATTTGTGCCTAATATGATTCTATATAATGATAATGTCCAATAGTGCTTAATCGACTCATACATGCCCTGATATAAAACATTATAACTTAAAATTTACATTTACTACATATTGATGATTTTCGTTTGTTATTTTACATTTATTATGAGTGCACTATTAATCTAGTTATCTTACATGCTAACTAAAATTTTTGTAGGTTCTGAAAATAATAAAAGGTGTAATAATCTAACATATTTATTTAAAGTTATTTAAATAAGTAATTATTGTTATTAATGTGATNCCATTACTATTACATAATACGTTCTTAAGGTTAAATAATTTACTAAGTAAAATTCTACTTACTTGAGTTGTCTGAAATGTTGCGGAGGGATGCGAGGTAGGATTGTAGGATACCTGCTCTAACACCAACTGTAATGACCCGACTTTTTCTGACTGTTAACTACTTACCTTCTTAGCTTAAAAAATAATTTAGATGCTGAAAAATTCAAGAATATTTTTTTTTTTACTTTTATTTCTTTTTAAGAGATTTATATTCATAACTAACAATTTACTTAAATTTTGACAACAAGCAAATGCTTGTCAATGGCTAAGTCCCCTTTATTTAAATTTGATTATAACCTTTTTATTAAGGTGATTTAAATAGTGCGCAACCATAAAGGGATCCCAAGTGAGGAGAGGGGTCACATACGGACCACTTAAGTCCCAAGCTCTCCTTAGGCAGTTTAGGTCTTTTTTGACAGAACCCCTTATATTTTGCATTTATTTAAATCAAAACATTTTCTCTTTTATATCTAAAAAAAATGTCTGTTTAACTTCTATTAAATTGAAATACATTTTTCAAGTTCAATTTGATTAAATCATGCATTACGAAATAAAATGCCAAGTTATAAGTACGTTTTCAAACAATATCAAGCTTACATAATTGAAAGCATTTGTCTCATAATAAAACATATGTGGAAGAAATTTTAATGGCAGTATTCCATTGCTCGTGCCTCGCATCATCCCCGCCTCAATTCCAGCTAACCCATCAAATCAGAGGTTTCTTTTCTTTGGTACCTATAGCATAGATACTCATAAAATGTGAGCTTTCGCTGAGTAAGTACAATAAAATTCTCACAAAACATTTTGCTTATGAATAAACAATTCTCTCTTTTTTTTTTTTGAAAGTTCAGTTATGCTGTTTTTTGAAATCATTACTTTATACTTTATTATAAGATATTGTATTATGATTTTATCTCATTCTTGATTATAAAGTCTTTTATATTTCTTATGGGCCCTGCTGTACGTACCGAGTGTGCACTACCAAATGGAGAATCAGGGGAGCTACCCAACTGAAAACACCCATGGTCATAATCTTAACATACTTTTTTTTGGGATTTCCTCACTTAGGAGAGGTTGGTGTTATCTTCCCTCGGATATCCTCATCCCATAGATGATATCATTAATATACTATTTTCTCTCAATTTAAAACAAAACTAAAATTTAGATGAAAAAAAACTTAAACTTTAACACAGAGGTGAATTTTCTATCTTCCATATTTTTTTTCTTTTTCTTTAGATTTAGGCTATAAACCTTACCCATCTTTATGAAATGGTTGAAAAACCATTCGTCTATCTCTATGAGATTATGGTGATATTTGATGGAAACAAATTCTAACACTTAGGAAAACTAGATACATGTATGAAATCATTAGAAACAATATGATCACATTATAAATACAATAAAAAAATTTAGGTCTAAAAATTTTACATAAAAAACAAACTTTTTCATAGCTAACAAATATGTATATATCAAGCATAGGATCATGTATAACAAAAATCAAATCTAGATATAAAATCTTTGAGAAGGAATTTTGTGTTTACCTCTTGATGCGTGCTCCTCCTCTATCTCCTTGTTGACTGTGATCATACCTCTAACATTTGATCTTTTTGTCTATTCTCTGGCTCTTGAAAGTGAGATGAGTGAGCACCAAGTTAAATCTTTAATTGGAGAATGATAAAAAACTCTTTCTTGATTTTCTGGAACACTCAGACTTGGGATAAGAATATGAGGTTGCAGGAAACTTTTTCTCACTCTTTTCTCTCTCTATGGCTAAAACTCTCTCTCTCTCTCTCTCTCTCTCTCTCTCTCTCTCTCTCTTTCTCTATATTAGGCGTGTAGCACTAGTGGAAAAGCTGTGCAATTTTTCTTCTCATGTATCTTATATATATGATGCTTAAACTGCTAATCTTAGTCCAATTAGGATTGAGCTTATCCTTCAATTTTGGCTTTATATGATTTTTATAAAAATGTCCAACTCATATAACATATTTATAAAAATACTAACTTCTATGTAAAATCATTATTTTACATAATTTTATGAAACTAATTTCACAATATCACTAACCAATTAATGAGCTTTGTCGAGCTAGACAATGGGCCTAATAGATTCAAATAACCTAAGTTCTAATAATATGATAAATAAATATAACTCTTAGTATGATATTTATATAATTACTATTAGAATAGATAAAACTTCACTACAAGCCCAATATTAGTGTAATACCCATGATTAGAATGCCCATGAATTGTTAAGTGTTACATGTTATTAAATACATTTAATGTTATTAAATTTATATAGTATTTGTGCCTAATATGATTCTATATAATGATAATGTCCAATAGTGCTTAATCGACTCGTACGTGCCCTGATATAAAACATTATAACTTAAAATTTACATTTACTACATGTTGATGATTTTCATTTGTTATTTTACATTTATTACGAGTGCACTATTAATCTAGTTATCTTACATGCTAACTAAAATTTTTGTAGGTTCTGAAAATAATAAAAGGTGTAATAATCTAACATATTTATTTAAAGTTATTTAAATAAGTAATTATTGTTATTAATGTGATACAATGTGGTATTTA
>JXTB01000006.1:363850-383919 GCA_002914805.1 Parasponia andersonii
TTTTTAAGCCAATAAAAATATTCAGTTATGTTTCTATATGTCTAATATGTCGATAAAAAATTTCAGTATTAAAATATGTTTCTAGTAGGAGAAATAAATCGTTTTATACCTATTAGTCAGATAATAAACAAAATTAACATATTATGTATTTAAATTCTAAATACGTAAATATTATTTTAAGTGTATTTTGTGATTTCTTTTAATTTCGTATGATAAAATATTGTATTAAGAATGTTTTTGTAAAATTTTACATCAAATTAATTAAGAATGTTTTTGTAAAATTTTACATCAAATTAATTGGTGAGTAATGAGATATAAGTTTTGAATGAGTTGTTGTCAATTTTGGTTATTATTTTTGTATTAATTTTCGAAGTTCTAAACTACAAACATATTTTATGAAATTATTTGTGGGATTATTATATGAGATGCTAGTTATATTTTATATTTTATATTTTCAATTTTCTACATAAATTATGTTCATCTTAAGTGTATCAAAGATAAAATAGTCTTTCGAGAAATTTCATTAGAATAAGAAAAATGAATTAAGTAAATTTGCACATATAATACTAATAATGTAGGCGAGGCACGTAAGTCGTAGCATTCGGAGGATATTATCACTTTTCTTGACTTTTTTTTTTTACTTGGACTTAAGGTAAATAAACCATACTTAACTATTCTAATTATTTATATGTTTTACATCGTATAATTATGTGTTATATGTGTTTTACATAGAAATTGATGACATATAATATATTATTTTATATGAGATAGTATCATCCATATGTATGACATTATTTTATAACATGGAATGTTCAAAAGAACAAAAGTTTACATTGGAATGATTTTTCTAAAAGTCTAACTAAAGATTTTGAAAAGTAAAATTTTAAAGAAATTGGTATATGTTTATGTTTGGAGGACTGAGTGAGCACGGAATACAGAGGACCAGAATACCCACCAAGGATAAATTATAATAGACTATAATAGGAAGATACCCCATATGATTTTGAATCCAGGGATGATAGGCCCTTTTGAGATCATCAATATGAGTGTAGCTACATAGACTAGGTACACTCTTTTTATACCAAGGAGTCGGTAGCAAAGTAAGAAAAGAACTGGTTCAGCAATCACGACCTACTAATTATCAAAAGTTTAGGCATTATACTGAGCGCTCCCAATGATTAAAATGAAAAGCCTTCAAAGTTATAAAAAGATCACAACGAGCATATTTTAGAATATAATTAAAATATATCTCATTAATTATGTGTATTGTGGTTTACTTACTAGGCTTTTAGCTCATTATATTATTTAATATTTTTCACGTGATGAATAGTAGTATAGCGGATGGTAGTGATAGGATAACTCAATGACATGATAGAGTAGTGGTCTAGATTTTAATTGAATGAATATTTTCTAGTCCTTATTTTCTATTAATGATATTTTATATTTTTAGAAGTTTTTTTTTTAGTTTACATGACTTTCAAATTGTTGTTATTATTTTCTTTATGAATTTAATAAAGACTATAATTAGATAATTATTTTATAAAAAAAATATTCCGCATTTTTTTTCTTATGTTTTAAAGAATTCAATGATGATATCTATTAATCTAATAACTTTAGACTAAGGGATTGTTACAATTGCACTCTCGTGATAAATGCCATTTTTTTTTTTATAGAGATTTAATTAACTAACCTTGACTAAACATCTATCTAGCATATTTTAGACCACATGTAAAATCCCTATATAATGTCGTAGTCAGGTAAATAAAATTACCGTACATACCTCCCAACATATATATTTACCTTTAAATTATTATATTTCTATTAAGAAATAATATTATCGATAATATTGCTCTTAACATCCATTTAGATAAAATTATCAACTATTCATAAAAATGAATACTAAGATCTTAGATTTAATTATTTCAAAAATCTTAAATGACCCTAAAGTGGCATCAAGCTAAACCTCCAAGATGGTTGAAAGACCCTAAAGTGGCATGTATCATGTCTCTAACTATTTGGTGTTCTCATCAATTCATAAATTATAACCTCCACGATATCAGATTTCATCTTGTACTTCATAAGATCTAGTCTTTTAACAAGTCAAAAGGCTACAGCTCATGAAAATAAGTCTAATCAAATATAAAAAATTAAGATCTTCTTGCTAAGAGCTAGTAAGAAGTAATATTAAGAATTAAGTTACGGCATTCCAATTCTTATATATTTCGTCTAATTCAATACACAAAATTTATTTATATCATACTAGTGTTTTTCTCAGAAGTCAAACATTTCAATGATTTAAGATACATCATTTTATTAAGATAGACAAATACTACAATTTATGGTAAATAAAATATTCTATCTTTATTTATAGATTGTGAACTAGTAAATTTAGACTTAGACAAAGAAAAAAGCATCTCCATTATTAATATATTTAATCATGTTTATTTTTTTATATACTTAGAAAATTATAGAATCTTTTTCAGATAAATAAACTATTCTACTGAGACAATTTAATCTAGTAAATATCATAATAACATATAAAAGAAAGTTATTTACATAAAAAAGTAAAATAAAAAATTTGCTTTATAGGGAAAATATTCCAAAAGTATAGATAAGAAATAAAAAGAACTATAACATATACAATAAACCACTACCAAGAAAATTGATATTTTTTCACTTTCAAATACATTTATATAGATATTTAAAAGTTTTTTCCTTCGTATATCTTTTGCCTCTACTTATCATATAGAGAAAAGATAGAAGTAGTTCTCCAAGTAGCATGTAAAGTTATAGGCCACGAGAGAATCATGAATATATAAGAAAGGTAGGATCCTTAGATTCCATTTTTCCTGGTTTCAAATTGGAACCTATAGGCATATCATGTAATACTTTTGGGCCTCACTTAAAAATATTAGTTTGAAGGTGAATTACTACTTAAATACCCATAATTTTTCTATTGCATACTTAATATGTGTCCACTTTCTATTTTTTAGGTTATTCATTTGTGTGGTTTTTCTTAGTTTATTTATATTTTTTTTGGTCTAATTTTGATTATTTTCATATTTTTAGGTATTTTAGGTGTAAGAAAGATAAAAGAATGAAATTGGATTGAAAATAGGATAGAATCATGAAGGGAAACAAAACCGAGCAGAAAAAAAGTCTCACGCTATAGTGTTAGAACCCATGCACTGCTACGCACATGTGTTGTTACAGAAAAAATAAAAGAACTAGAAACTCAGTGCCCCAGTACTAAGTCCCATGAGCTACAGTGCTAGAATTTAAGTATAGTAGCATTTTGACGAATTTTAATTCTTTTGGTCTTCTAACTTAACAATTAATTACAATTATGCTATTGACGAGTTATGGTCTATAAAAGGCACATTTTAGGTTAGATTTTTAGAGCATCACTGTGTGAATTAGAGAAAGAATCAGCCATAAACCCTAGAAAGCTGAGAGAGAGAGAGAGAGAGAGAGAGAGAGAGAGAAATTTAGGCGTTGTAAGATCTGAGAGCTTGTTGTTTAGAATTCCAGCTTTTTCTAAATGCTTTCAGTATCTCTTTTCCTCTGTTTTCTATTTAGTATGTGCTTCAATTCCATAACTATGTTAGGTTAGGTTTTCTTTTTAGCTAAAGACCCTCACCATGTAATCTTCTAATTACTCTATGATTTTATGATTTGTTGTTCAGTATATTGTGGTTGTTCATATTTTTCTGCACTTTAATTGTATATTATGATTCATATTTATTCTTTTGGTAGCCAACTAAATAGTTCATGTGAATTATTTATTGCTAGATTTAGATTCAAGTGTTTACTAAATCTAATTTCTATGTGGTAAATCGCAATTAATTTAACTCGTTTGAATAGATTAATAATGATGGAAAATATAACATAGATTAGGATGATCTATATTTGTAGATTCTTCAGTCTAGATTGACTTAATTCTTGATGTTTAATACTTCTATTGAATTGTGTATTTGCCAATAATTTATTAGAAAGATTAGAGCATTTGCTTAATTCATCAGGAGAAAATAGATTAATGTTGCGTTTATGGGTTAGCCTAGGTCAATAACCTCAAAAGGAATAGTGATGACTAAAATCTAGTAATTAGGTTGATGAGTTAGTTAGTGGTGGATAATAACTCTTAGCTAGTTGTTAGGTTGAGAAGTCTAGTTATTTGTTTTGTTTATTTCAATTATTTTATTTCTATTGAATTGGATATTTTCCCAATTTTAATTAATTTAGGATAATTAGGATTAGATTTGCTAATAATGGTTCTTGGTGGGATCGACCCCTTTTTACTGTATGCTAGTTATTTAAGATAGTTTAATATAGGTAATTAAATTTGGTAAATTGATGATAGACCAATACACGATGTGGGACTAAGGACATTATATACCAAGATTGAACTTTATGTATTCGACGAATTTTACTACCGAGAGGGGACATTGGAAATTCTTAAACTTCGACAAAGCATTGAACCTGCAGTTGTAGAGGCAATTTGTAAAATTGATCTTAGCTTCAGAAACTGCTCAATGATTATTTCTCAACTAAGTTTGCCTATCTTATCCAAGCTCCACCATATTCTATGCTCAGTTCCAAGGAATGGTCAAGGCTTTGGAATTCAAAAGTTCATGACCATCATAAAATGCTCTAGTGATATCTTTTATCTAGTGCACTCCTAATTGGAACTAGGCTATCCTCAATATTTACAGTTTCTTCTGTCTCATATCCCCTTGGTGAAAACGAGCCTTAAAGTCTAGAGAATTTGTTTCTATTCCATGATTTCGCCCTGAGGTTGTAGCTAAGCTCTTCTTTAGGTCTCTGTCTATCGCCTAATTCAATTCAGTCTTGCAAAGAGTGGCTACAATACATTTGGTATCTTCTTTAGTTAGGCGTTGATCTTTTTATCAGTCATTTTCTATGCTTTGATAACTATAGATCATACATGGAAGAGTTGCAATGAAGTTATCCATGAGAAATTTTCACGGAATGTGTTGCAATGCATTGAAACAATATCGGGCTCATACTCTATATTCTTCATGAGTTTACTTCCACCAAAAGTAACACCTTCAATTACCTCATGGCAATGTTGGATAAAGACTAATTTTGATGTTGTAATGGGTAGACACGAGTTGTGTCTTAAGGGGTCATAACCACGAACGCTTGGTCATAACCATGAAGGCTGGTTCTTACTTGCAACTACTAATTGATAGATACTTATCTACACTTAAATAATGATTTATTCTCGATATTACTTTAGTTATTTTTTGTATTATTCTAAGGCTAGTTATCTTATTTTATGTTTATTAGGTATTAAAGGAGGAAAGAATTGAAAACAAGTTGAAATAAGATAAGTTTGAGTGAAATTAGAACAAGTAGCAAAACACCATGGGAATAGAGCTTTAACACTATGGCGTTGGACCCCATGTGTTGCCGCACCAGCTATAGAGAGAAGAAAAAAAATAAATACGAGCTCGAGGACCTAAGATTTAGTGCCATGGTACTGGAGATGCAAATTGTCTATCTCCAAATCTTACGAGAAACTTCCAGTAAAACTCCTAGGTCAATTTTATTATAAGTAAAGGTCTCTAGGTCAGTTTTGAGAGAGAAAAACTCCAAAAAAACCTAGAGAGAAATGAAGGAGAGGAGGTAGGAGCTACAACCGTTCTTTATTCTTCTTTCTTTCCTTTTCCTTTTTTCAATTTTCTAGCTTTTGTTTCTATTATCATATTCTACATTGTTGCAAGATTAGTTTAGGTTAGGTTAAGGATGACTTTAAAGCCTTAGATATGAATAGTTGTAAGATTGACAATTTTTTATATCAATTGCTATTCTTCAAAATTATTATTGTTTTTCTTTACTTTAATGACTATTCTATTTTGATTTGTTTGGGTGGCCAACTAAATAATTCATGGTAGATTTCTAAGGCTATATGAGATTCTAGATCCGTAATTGTTTGAGATTTCTAATAGCAATAGCAATATCATAGTGAGAATTAGATTGTGTAATTTAATTAACCTATGGTGAAAAACATAACTCTAGGTCAAGTAATGTGATTATTATCTAGATTCAATCTACTCTGGCTCTTAATACATCAGTCTAGACTAGCTGAGTAAGTATATTCAATATTACCTAGTTAATGGAATCTAGATGAAGAGCTTATTTTGCCTAGTGATAATTGATAGAGTACAGGGTTAGTAGCACATATATACTGCCTACAATTAGTAATTTTGAATAGTAATTTAATGTAAAATTTTGATAACTAATTTAGTAGAAATGTCTAATGGTGGAGAACGTACCTTTAACCTAGTTTATTTTATTGTTTTCATTATTTTGTTTATTCACTTTAGTTTTTGTTCATTATTTTAATTCCCCTATAAACCTTAGGATTAATAACTTGCTAACTAAATCAGTTCCTTGTAGGATTGACCCTTCTTGCTGCTATACTAAGTTTTACTAGGTTTCTCTAGGATTTCTAGGATAGTTATAGGAGGAATTATGAATTTAATTTGATTATGTTAATGACCGCTATCACTCAGTATTCCTTTTTTACATCCCCCTTGGTTATGAAACAAAAGCTGCACTTTAGGCATATTAGAAGAACTAACGAGGAACTAAATGTATTGTATCATTGAAGGGAACTCTCATCTTACATTCTCCAACCTTAAGGCCGAGCTTCACCTTTGGGAAATTTGCTATAACTATTACTATTGCAAAGGATGTTTTGGGTCTTTCCTTCAAAAGTGTTGATAGAGAAATTGACTATTATGTGTATAATTTGGCAAACATCAGTGAGCTCTCAATTCCTGTATTTTATAATACTTCAAAATAGGTGCTCGTTTGAGTTGGCCACTCTATTAATATGTATAACAATGATCTAACCGAAATAAAAGGAAATTGGTACTATTCTTCGCATAAAGACGAAAAATTTCTTATTAAAAAATGTGCTTATGTGCCAAGTGGGTGATGTGGCTATGCCTTAGGCTATATTTGGTAGGATGAATTTAAGGGAGGATGGATGGAGAGAGAAAAGTGGGTAGAGAGGTGAAATCATTTATTTAGTAGGAGGGACTGAGGGAGAGAAAGGAGAAGTATAGGTGTTGAAAATTCCCTTGGGCCCACTACTTTAAATCCCCAAACTGAGGTTATTTCCAACTCAAAACTCTAAAATAGAGTAACTTTACTTGATATTTTTATTCTATCTCCAACACATTATTCCAAATAAAATACCAAAAAGAATATTTTTTTTATCTTTTACCCAAATATCCTAAGATATAGTTGGAATTTAATTATTAAAGTGGAGGTATTTTTAAAAAATTACCGAAAAAGAAAAAAAAACATGCACTATTGCTACAGTGCCACACTATTAATGGCACTTTATTGGAGCATATCTCTAATTTGGCACAGAGAATAATACCCAGTTGGAGATGCTCTAACAGAAGGATTTACCTTCTCCCTTCTCTTTTTATGCACAATGACATATATGCTCCAAAAAAATATTATAAAATAAGTAAATGATGGATGATAAAGTATTTTGATAAATAAATACTCATCGTCCTTCGTACTATCTATCATTCTTATTAGACAACTTAAGGGATTGTCACTCCCTCCCTCCTTCATGCTTTCCTCTCCTTTTTAAGCTCCTCTAGGGTTGAGCGCGGTGTGGGTAAGGTGGTATAATGTCCAAATTTTTAATTAACTTATAAAGTACGGTAGAAAAAAATCTCAACTATTGCAGTTAAAAAAATTTATTAACCGTACCAAACTATATCACATTATGCAGTTTTGTGCAGTGTAATTAATGTAATTCGGACCTTGATATGGGCCTCAACAAAATTGGGCTAAATTGAAGAAAATAATCTTCAACAAGTTATAACTACTAAAACAAATCATTTAAAAATTTACACAATATCTAAAATATTTAAGAAAATCACACTTATATGTTCTTATTTGTCTAAACAACGTCTTAATAAGATACAATATTACATTTATACTTGTCTAACTTTTCCCTTACATACGTGCATATATTATTATGTATTTTAATAGTAGGCAAAGCAGAATGTTTAGATTTTAGTATATTATATATAAAAATTTATAATTTCAGGGGTAAAGTGACGCAATTTATAATTTTTGTAAGTTGTACCAAAGTCATTTACGTCGGGGCAGAGTATTCCTAGACATAATTACAAAAAATTGAAATTAAAAAAAAAAAACATGTCCGGTCAAAATTGCCAAATGTGGCCATAAAGCGAAATTTCCGAACAGCTCGGTTTCTTCTCTCTTCTTCTTTGGTCTCAGAGCTTCAGACCTCAAATTCTCTCTCTTGCTTGGTTCTATAGAGAGAGAGACAGAGAGAGTTATGGGGCTTGAAATTGTGGAACCAAACTCGTGCATAAGGGGATGCTGCAGAAGTAGCTCCATTCCTCTTCATCTTCCTCCGTCGTCTTATTCTCTCATTTCCCCCATTGCTCGAGGTACCTCAATTCTCAGTCCTCATTCTCAGTCTTTGCTCTCTGGAATTGTAGCTTCATGGCCTTATTGGTCCCTAAATTATTGCTAAAGTCTCAAATATACTATTGTGGATTATGGTGTGTCTTAATGTGTGCTCTGGGATATGGTGGTTTTTCATTTCTGTGTTTGAATTTATTCTTTGTTTTTGGGATGTGGGTAGGGGCCGAAAGTGCTGTATATGAAGCCACATTGTACGGACAGATAGTTGCAGTGAAGAAACCTGTCTTGTCAACTTCTGATGATATTGATAAGTTCCACAAGGAGTTGCAATTGTTATGGTAGTACAAGTGTACTTCTCTTTCTAATGTTTAGGAATTTTGATATTGACCTAAATGCATTTTGTGATGTTGGTGATGGATTGATGATGATTGAGGTTGTATGTTTGGTTGGTCATTTTTTAAAATGGTTTTTAAGTAAGCTAGATCATCCTGGGCTGGCGAAACTGGTTGCGGCACATGCGAAGCCGCCCAACTACATGTTTTTCTTTGAATTTTTTGCATCCCCCAATCTTGCGGATAAGTTGCATATCGAGGATTGGACTCCGGATATCGATCAAGTTCTCATGATCGCAATCCACTTAGGTATGGATGTACTTTCGTATGGCTTCTTTGTTGTTAGGTATTGATTGATAAGTTTGTATCACATTTACAGTTAATCCACTCAGGCATAGACAGCAATCGAACCACGCCTCTCTTTTGAATTGCGTGTGTAAAAGGTTAATATTTGGAATTGTAAGAAAATGGAAACTAAGATAACTTGATGCTGTTGAGCTTGGAGACTACCAGTGTGACTGTAATTGTTCACATGAATTGCTTTGTTTGAGTTTGTCTGCAAGGAAAACTTGATGTTGAATTTGACTTTGTTGTTGATTAAATTTCTATTGAAGGTTTAGTTGGGTGATTTTCACATGGTCTTCCTTTTCCAACTTTTTCATTTCTGCCAGCCAAGGCCTTGCAGTATCTGCATAACCTCGGGATTTTACATAGGGATGTGAAACCAGCAAACATTCTTGTAAATGTCTACCATAAGTTTCTTATCTTCATTTGGATTGTTATTTGTTTTTCCTAATATTATTTGGGAGGTTGCCAGTTTCAGTACTGCAGTTTAAACTAAAGGAATGTTTGTGCTTATCATGCAGCTTGATAAAGATCTTAACCCACACCTAACAGATTTTGGTTTAGCGGAATTCAAGAAAGATCTGAAAAAAGTTTCTGTTGAGAATTGGAGATCGTCTGGAAAGCCTACTGGTGGTTTTCACAAGAAAAATATGGTTGGCACACTAATTTACATGGCTCCTGAAATTTTAAAGAAGGAAGTACATACAGAAGAGTCAGATGTCTACAGTTTTGGTGTATCAATCAAGTAAGTACTTAAAGCAATTTGATTCTGCTAGGCAGATTGCCATACTTTGTTTTAGACAATGTTACTGCTATATGTATATAGGTATGTACCTATGTTGCCCTGTTTGTTTAGAACTAATTCTTTGTATTCAGAAATAGAAAAACACTTTAGTAATGCATATCAGGCTTCTTTAATGTGACTGTGTCTGATGCGAATCAGATATGCTTCTGAATTTGGACACTTGAACTGTATGGTATAGTAAGCCATATTTCAAAGTCAGCTGAATATATGTTACCATTTATCCCTGTTGTTGCATTGGAGGAAAAGCAAAATGCATCGATTTACATTTTGTGATTTTGACTATATTTGACAAGAGTAGAGATAGTGTTTGGAATGTTTCCTTAGGATTACCTATGCCTTTGGTTTTAAAAGATTAAGCGGGTGTATTTCTCTGTATTGGTGCATACTAGGGAAGAATTTTCATTTCATTGACTGAAGTCTTTTGATTAGGGATGTCAATTAGCAAAAGCAGGGAAGAATTGTATGCCATTGATTGCGTCCTTAGTCCAAATCTTTTAGATTTTCATGCTTTTGGTCTGATTTTATTACGCTGTTACATAATCCAATTTTTTAAAAAACCTTGGTAAATAATTTTTGTTCTTATCGTTATTGTTTAAGTTCTATCTACCTTATAATCTTAAATTTCATTACAATCATTTTACAGTGAGCTCATGACTGGTGTTGTTCCTTATACAGATCTTCGTGCAGAAGCCCAGGTTTGCCCTCTTGATTGTATTTAGTATTTCTTTTGTGAGAAGTGCATATTTTAATGTAGAGTCTGGCACATTGTTTTATGTTTCTCTTGAAGTGCCAATATTTTCTATTTTTATGCATAAATATAGGATTTAGTTTATAATAATTATCATCTTATTTGGTTTCCTGGTTTTGTACCGTATTTTAGGCAAGTTTTCAGCATCTCATGGATAAGTTTAAGGATATTGGTCTGATATTGTATTGTGGACTATGAAATCAACGTGAAATTCTTGTAATATTTTTAATGAGTAATTTATATTGCATCCTACTCAAGTTTGTAGATAGTCATAACCTTATGGCCTTCTAATACCTCCCAAATGAAGGGGAAAAGATGAGATATTTGTGTATTTGCTGGGAAAGTTGCTCTGCTGATGTCCATATGTGTTTGTAGCTAACGAGTTGTTTAAGTCTCAGCACGAGCTTCTGAATTAATCTATTGAAGGGTCATCTTTTAGCCTTACATTTTGTTTTAATCCTACTATACGGTCAACATATTTGGAAATGAGAAAAACTGAACAACTATATTCCAATTAAGTCACTAAGGCATATTGGCTTGTTATTCAGGGAGTACTGTAGTGCTGTAGAAGGCTTTGTATCAAAATGTAGCAACATAGACACTGCACCACATATTCATCCGTGTTTTAAAACATCTGAAGGTATATATGATTATACGTTTCTGATCGCTTTTAAAAGGAGTGATTGGTGGAACTTTTTCCTGCAGAGGTTACTTTTTCTCTTATACCCAAGTTAGTTTATCATTTTGCTTGTAGTTAAGTCATATTTGCGTTCGATTTTGCAAATTCATTAATTTTTGCTTGGTTTTGCTACTTAAGTTGTGATGAGCCCATGTATATGAACGCACAGATTTGTGTACATTATCACCTTAGATGTTCTAATGGAGTATTTGGATCTATGATAAGTTCTGAGATTTGAGATTATCCAATCGGTTATGGTGATCTCAAATTTCCCAACAAAACATTATTGTCACGTATCATATACTCTATTGTTTTCTTTCCAGAATGGTTTCATTATTCAACTTTCAAATTAAAATGCTTGACAGTATTCCCTACTATATACTGCTGACAGGCACACACTGTTTTGGAGATGAACTACACTGAACAGCAACTTACTGTAGCTGTAGTATCTGATGGTCTGCGGCCAGTTCTTGCCGGTCCTGAGTCAGGTGCACCGTCAACTTTGTTGTCCTTGATACAAAGATGTTGGGATGGAAAACCTGAAAATAGACCTTCTTTCAACGATATAGTTTTTGAGCTTGGTTCAATTCTGGGAGAGAGAGAGAGAACACAGGGACCCGTAGTCCTTGGAAGACCTCCTACTTCTCTTGGTGATCAGACTACTGATGTTGCCAGCAATGTCCAGTCTTTTGAAGAGGATATTAACTGGTCTACTCTGGGTGAACTCTTCTCCAAAAGAGCTTCTTGTGAAGTTGATTCTAGTATGACGATTTGGCTAGATTCTTTTGATGACCCATCTTACCATCCAGTACTCTCATGGGGGTCCTTTGCTACGTGTGGGAGAAGGGAGAGCATGGAGGACACACATTTTCTCATGCCCTTTATGTGCAATAAAACAGATATTCATGTTTTTGGTATCTTTGATGGCCATCGAGGTACTTAGAAGTTATGCTTTGGCCTTTTGGACCAAGTTTAAGGAAACATTTAATCTTAGCCCCAAGTGTGAGTCATCAAGAGCCTACATATCAGATTTCAATATGCAACTGTTTCAGTCATATTGATACCTTTTGCTACAGAGAATAATTCTTACCACCATTGATATTTATTTTTATACTTGTTATCTTGAGAAGATGATAAACTAATAATTGATCAGTGCAATTCTTGTGATGATGAATTAAACTGCAAAACTAGTTCTTTTGAATTGGACTATTTATCACGGACACTATTATGCTTGTAGGCCAATGCCCTGAAGTAATCTGTTATTAGGATTTGAATGCTGAAAAATGTCCTTGCTTAGGGTTTTACAAATGTCTTAGGCTATTTTCCACATCTTGGTCCTATAACAATAATTAAAAATTGTGATACTGGAAATTTTGATGGGAAACATTTAGTACCTGCAGTTTCCTATCAAGAGTCGGAGAGCATCTTTCTTGTTTGGTTTCCAAATGTGCTTCTGTTCCTTTTTCTTTTGGTTGCATAATAATCAATGGATGCGGCTACGGAACACGCAGGTGCAGCAGCAGCTGAGTTTTCAGCTCGAGCTTTGCCAGGATTCTTGCAAGCTTTAGGTTGCTTGAGCAGCAGGTTTCTTCCTTTCTAGGAATTTTATTTTCACGTCTTGTGTACTTGTATATATTCATATGCATATATCTATGTATATATTTGTAAGCTACACCAGTATTCATTAACTTATTTGAAAAAATTATTTGTGTATGAAATGCAGTCCTGCTGATGCATTGACAACAGCATTTGTGAAGACAGATACAGCATTTAGAAGTGAACTGGATTCTTATCGTCAATCAAAAAGAGCAAGTCAGAAAGACTGGCATCCTGGTTGCACCGCCGTTGCTGCTCTTATAGTCAGGAACAAGCTTCTTGTAGCTAATGCTGGTGATTGCAGAACAATCTTATGTCGGGGAGGCCGCCCATTTGTTCTAAGCAGGGTGAGTGTGGACGTGTTTCTAATGCTTTTTGTAATTTGTTTTTTCTCCTTTAGCTTATCATAGGTTCTAATTCTCCTAAGAAAAAAAAAATAGGATCATGTTGCTAGCTGTCTTGAGGAGAGGGAGCGAGTTGTTAAAGCGGGGGGACAAGTCAAATGGCAAGTTGATACATGGCGTGTTGGTGCTGCTGCTCTGCAGGTCTGTCTCCTTATCTTATATGATCTATGTGCAATGTTTTCATTATATTCTTATTTTCTGCTAGCCCATGTTCTGAAAACTGGAAATCAGTATACTGCTATTTGACTAAGAAAGAAAATACCTATATGTGATGTGTATATATTTTCCTGGATTTTGGAAGTCCTTTCTGAGATCTTGTTTCAAGAATTCATGTGGAAACGAATGGACAAGTTATCAATCTGTGCTATTTTTGGTCCATAGAATAACAAAAGGATTAAAAACAAGCTATCGAAGTTATCTTTTCATTGTCCGCATATTTACTTGTCTAAAAATTGGCGATTGCATATTTTTGCCCTTTAATTGGTAAAATAAACTTTCAAAAACAGGTGACCCGTTCAATTGGTGACGATGATTTGAAGCCTGCTGTAACTGCAGAACCTGAGATAACTGAAACTATTCTGTCTGCAGACGATGAATTTTTGGTAAGGACTATTCTATTGATCAGTTGCTGTTTTCATGAATCACTTTTTTGAATTCTAGAGTTAATTTTCGGTAAGTTATCATCGAGTTCCGTATCACGGTAGGGCAAAGCCCTTTTGATATGGCCAGTGACTCATAGACATATAACATATTCCGATATTCAGTCTACTAGTAACTAGACCAAAATATACAAGTATTTTGTAAAGTGTTTAATATATCTGCTAAATATGAAATGTAATACCCATATCAGGTTATGGCCAGTGATGGACTATGGGACGTTGTGAGCAATGCAGAGGTAATAAGCATAATCAGGGACACTGTTAAAGAGCCTGGAATGTGCTCCAAGAGATTGGCGACCGAAGCTGCCGAGCGAGGCAGCAAAGACAACATTACTGTAATTGTTATCTTCCTGCGTCCCGTATCCACAGCGGAGAGAATTTACTAGATTGAGTGCTAGTCTTTTCACTGAAAGCAAACTGTATTTCTTGTGGTAAGAAAATTAAAAAGACAGAGAAAAATAATAATTGGAAGTAGATCACGTCTAGTGTTCTGATTTTTTTGGCTGGCGATTTGTTTCGTACCTGCTAATTTGTATTCAGAAAATGTGTTGAATTTGTCGTTATATTAGGATTTCTACATTTTATAATATTTTTTCCTGGCAAGAAAAGTATTGCCTTGTTTAAAGTTTGAGTAATGCTATGAATCTTCATTCTAATAATCTAGAGAAATAATTTAGACAGTTGTGGCATCGTATAATTAGTAAGTATTTAATGTAATTTTTGTTATCTCTTATTATAATTATATTTTAGCCTCCACTCATTAACGAGTTGGGATTGTTTGTCTAAAATATTAATCTTATTTTCTGTCCAACGAATGATAGGACTTGTCAGTTAATTTTTTCCGTTTAACCCTTTGGAAGGAACTATCTCCATTTAATGCTACCACTAAGTGTGTGGCCTAGTGGTAAGTGTGTCAAGTGACTAGGAAGTCATAGGTTCTAGCTACTGGTGTATTGTTGCCCTTATGACGCATCACCCCAGACCCAGAGTGCTTCTTATACTAGTCTAAACTCGATAGATACTTTGTGGAGCATAGGGCGGGGAACAACCCTTCTATGCAAGGGGCGGTTCCGGGATTGCCATGGCCTAATTCCTCGACCAATTTTTTCAGGGAAAAAAAAAAAAACACTCTCCAACCTCGCGCCTTCTTCTTCCTCTGGCCTATTTTATAAATCGTTAAAGAGGCTCGTTGATTTGGTGCCCATGATTTTGCCTTTGGTGGCGGTTACCGGAGCTATGGACTTCTCCGGGCTTTAAATTCTCGCTATGAAAAATGGAATTGTGAAACAAAGTTTGTATTGAGAGAATATGACTAGGTCTAATTCCACAGTTCAAGCAATTTACTTTATTCAGAAGATCCTTTTCAAATGAGTCTGATTTTATCTATTGTTGTGCGGTCTAAAATTCTATATGTTAGTCAATACCAAAAAGAGAAAAGTTGACCAAATAAACGTGTCAGGTCGCATAAGTAAGATTAAGTGCGATTTCCTTCGAAAGAGTTAAGTGCGACTTCCACCACATAAGTTAGTACGACCTCCTCTAAAAGAGTTAAGTACGACCTCCACCGCATAATTCAGTGCGACTTCCTCCAAACGAGTTAAGTGCGACCAGAATGAAATAGAAACTAGACTAAGATTCGTCAAAACGGGTAACTTACAAAGAAAGGAAAACAAAAGTTTCTCTTTAAAGATCGACCAGTCATCTCATTTAAGTTATTACCTAGTTATATTGTTACTCGAATTGTATTTTTTGATTATACAGTTACCCATTCTCACAATTGGGAAACAATGAGTTATCCTCACCTATATAAAGGAAGTTCAATGTTTCAGTGGGGGAATTCTTTTTTGATCTTTAATCTTTTATCTTTTAGATCGTTTGGGAACTTTTTAGACTCTTGCTTCTTCTTTTCGGACAACATATTGTAATTTTGAGCTCTTGTAATTCTCCAGAAAATAGTAAAAAACAGTGGACTTAGGCTCATCTTTTTTGGGGCTGAACCACTATAAAATTTTTGTCTCTTTGTTTGCTTTGATTAATTAACCCTTTTCGCACACAGGCCACATTTTGCAATTTTTCCAAATTTATTGTTGACAAAACCTCTGTCAACAATTGGCGCAGAAGGAGGGCTATTCCGGCAGAAAAGTTTGTCCATTTCGCTTCTTTCAACAATGGCAAATACCAGAAACACTACCAGAAACGCCAGAACTAGCCAAAATCATCCCCAAAATACTGCGGCTACACAGGTAGATCCTGCTCAGGATCAGCCTGCCATGACCGCATCATAAAATATTATCAAGAGACAGGATCGCATGGAGGAAGTACTAGTGAACCTTCAGCAAATTACAAGTCAGAATAATGACTCTCTACGACGACTTGTTGAGGGACAGATGCTAACTCCACCATAGCACGAACATCCCAGAGAACGTTCTGCTCAACAACCTGATAGAGGAATTCAGATCCTGGAAACAGGGTACAGCGGCCAACCTAAAGCCCGGTAGGAGCGTCGAGGAGATTGCATCTCTAAGGGAAAAGGCAAGATCGCAGACTTGCCTCTGGTATTTGGTACTGAAAGTTCGAGCACTGATCGTGATCGTGGACAACCTTCCCAGAGAGCAATCATTAATCGTGATTATCTAGACAACGAGCAAAAACATCAATCGAGGAATGTCTTTAAAAGGATCAGTAGGGAGTCTCGACAGAATCCTACAGACCTGAGACAACATCTGGATCAGCGACGTAGTCAGAGCGATCCACATCGTGTCACAACGACCAAAATCGATCTCATCGCACTGTTTTATTGGAATCCCTAAGGTTGCAGCAGACTCTACCTAACCAATCCGCCTTATATCGTAACGACGATCAGACGCCACTCCTACCACCAGTAAAAGAGAATGTTCTCCCTCTGAACATCGATGTTCATAATCTGAGGATTGCTTTAGATGCACTTGCTGGTTGGGACGATGAGCTCGCTGATAGGTATCGTCAATCACCATTTAGCGAGGAGGTTTGAGCTACCGCCTTACCTGCTGGATTTAAACTTCCCACCATAAACACTTTTGATAGGAAGACTGATCCACAGGACCATATGGATCACTTCAGCGACCTGATAGAACTTCATCGTTTTGATGATCTCGCATATTATAGATGCTTGGCTATAACTCTCACAAAAGCGGTGAAGAAGTGGTTCCGAGGACTCAAGTCTGGTTCAATCTCGTCCTGGCAGTAGCTTCAGACTGGATTCTTGAGGCAATTCTAGGCCGCAAAGAATTTTACTGTTCCACTGGTAAGTCTGTCTGCTATTGGTAAGGCCCAGAGGAAACTCTACGATCTTACCTAAATCGTTTTACCTCAGAGTTGGCAAAGGTCAATAACCCACCTGAGAGAGGAGTTTTAACTCTAATGATGGCTGGGGTACGATTAGAAACTAAACTCTGGGAAGAGTTACTAGAGCGAGAATGCAGAACCCTTGAAGACTTCTATCGAAGAGTTGGTCGACATCTAAGGGTGGAATCTTCACGTGAAAACCTTCATAAGACGACAAAGGGAGGAGGAAAGGATGCTGCCAAAGATGCGACCATAAATAACAACAATAATGATAAGAAGTCGAACAAAAAGAGTAATGAACAATTGACTGAGAAGCAGCCCAAACAGAAAAAACAGGAGATTCCAAGAGCTCCCATGAGGTTCAATAATTATACTGAATTGAATGCACCCATAGATCATATCTATCCGATCATAAACCAATATGAGCAGTATCGTTAACCGAAACCGATGAAAAGAGATAGAGCGATGCGCGACCCCAATAAGTTTTGTCAGTATCACAATGACATTGGACACGATACCAATAACTGCTTTACCCTAAAAAATGAGATCGAAAGATTAATTAAAGAAGGGCGGCTACGACAGTACTCTAAACAGAATAATGAAAGGCGAGATGAAAACCGACATCGACCTCCAGAAATTCAGCTCGAGGTGAGAACTATTTTCAGAGGACCGCACGTTGGTGGAGATTCCAAGAGAGCACAGGATAGGTATGCACGAGAAGCTTGGCAGCAGTCGTTGACCAATGTCATGCACCTTGAATAGCGACCACGAAAGCTTCAATGAGTACCGGATATAGATATTACCTTCACAGATTAAGACGCGAGGGAGGTCCATTATCCACATAATGATGCGTTGGTCATAAAGATCAATTGTGGAAGCACGCAGTTATGGCGAGTATTGGTCGATAACAGAAGTGCTGTTGACATCCTGTACTACGACGCCTTTAAAAAGATGGGGTTGATTGAAAGTGACCTGAAGCCCACTGCCACTCCACTCTACAGATTTATTGGTAACAGCATAATGCCCAGGGGCATGATTGAGTTAATGGTCAACGTTGGAACTTATCCTAGGGTTTCGATGGTAATGACCCAATTCTTAGTTGTGGATTGCCCCTCTGTATTTAATGCTATATTAGGAAGACCGACATTGAGGGAACTTCGAGCAGTAACATCGATCTATCATCTCGCTATGAAATTCCCGACTCAACAAGGAGTAGGCGAGGCGTGTGGCCACCAATATGATGCGAGGACTTGTTATAATAACTTAATAAAGCTCGCAACAAAAGATATGACACCTCGCACAATGATAGTCCAGCTACAAGGAGAAGTGCTAGGCGAAATAACAATTGAAGCGTCAGACGAAACGTCAGTCAAAGCGTCAGGTGAAACGTCAATTGAAACGACAGGCTAAGACCTCAACTCTCGAGAAATCGATGGAGAAGTCAAAACTGGACCCATTGAAGACTTGGAGGATTTGCCATTTGACAAGACTTCTAAGATTTTAAATATTGGAGTAAAGCTTCAAGAACCTATGTGAGCTTCATTGGTCGCTTTTCTGAAATCTAAATTTGATGTCTTCGCGTGGCAACATTCAGACATGGTCGGGATCGATCCAAATATCATATGCCATCGTCTTAACATAGATCCAACAAAGAAGCCTGTATGGTAGAAAAGAAGAGCTATGAATCCAGAACGCTACATCGCATTGAAAGAAGAGGTAGAAAAGTTGCTCGAAATTGGATTTATCAGGGAATATTTTTACCCAAACTGGCTAGCTAACCCAGTTTTGGTAAAGAAAACCAACGGAAAGTGGAGAATATGCATCGATTTCACCGATCTCAACAAAGCATGCCTGAAGGACAGCTTTCCCCTTCCAAGAATCGACCAGCTTATAGATGCGACATCGGGGAATGAACTATTAAGTTTCATGGACACATATTCTGGATACAATCAAATCCCCATGTATGAGCTAGATGAGGAGCATACCTCGTTCGTCACTGATCGAGGATTATACTGTTACAAGAAGATGCCCTTCAGACTCAACAATGCAAGAGCAACCTACCAGCTTCTTGTCAACATGATGTTTGTAAAATAAATTGGCAAGACAATGGAGGTATATGTTGACGACGTGTTGGTGAAGTCGAAGAAAACCGAAGATCACATCAAACATCTTGATGAGATATTCAAAATTCTCTGAAAGTATCAAATGAAGCTGAATCTCAAGAAGTGTGCATTCGGGGTAGGATCTGGAAAATTTCTGAGTTTTATGGTCAGTCAGCAAGGCATTGAAGCTAACCCTCAGAAGATACTAGCGCTGATTGATATGTAATATCATCGCAAACCCAAAGATGTGCAGAACCTGGCAGGAAGAGTGGCCGCATTGAGTCGATTTGTATCCAGGTCGACGGATAAGTGCCAACCATTTTTTGAAGTATTGAAAGGTTCAAAGAGGTTCAAGTGGATGGGAGAATGCGAGCAGGCATTCCAAGAATTAAAAATACACTTGGGTTTTTCTCCACTCTTGTCGAAGCCAAATCTGGGGGAAGAATTATATTTATACCTTGCTGTTTCTAAATATGCGATAAGCACTGCGTTAATTCGAGAATATGAAAAAACACAGCGACCAGTGTACTACGTAAGTAAAAGACTACTCGATGCCGAAACAAGATATCCAGAGATGGAGAAATTGGCATTAGCACTCATTGTCGCATCCAGGAAACTTCGACT
>JXTB01000006.1:389849-565101 GCA_002914805.1 Parasponia andersonii
GCATAGGCTATGCTCAACTGACTTCAGCTCTGGTAGCTTTCCTTTTGACAGCATTATCTTCATTCCTTTGTCGCTCATATGCCCAAGTCTACAGTGCCATAGACTTGAATTAACTTCAACATTGACGGTCGCCAAAGTATCTCTACAACTGGAAGTTATATAGAGAGTTCCAGTTTTGTTTCCTCGAGCAACAACCATGGCTCCTTTGCTAACCTTCCACGAGCCACCAGTAAAGGTCACATTGTGTCCTTCCTCGTCAAGTTGTCCCACCGATATAAGGTTCCGCATCAGTCTAGGTACATGCCTTACCTTCTGGATTTTCCACATTGATCCGTTTGACATCTTCAGATGGATATCACCCATACCAACAATATCTAAAGGTTCTCCATCGGCTAGATAAACCTTTCCGTAATTACCAGTGACATAATTCTCTAATACATCACGGTGTGCAGTGGTATGAAACGAAGCTCCAGAGTCTAAGACCCAAGAGTCAATTGGATTATCTACAGATAATAGTAAAGCGTCTTGTACCTCATCAGTTACGACATTCGCATCGTTTCTGCTGTCGTCTTTCCTTGGTGCTCTACAATTCTTCTTTATGTGGCTAGTCTTGCCACAATTCCAACACTCCATTCTTCTTCTGGATCTGGACTTGTCTCTTCTATTCCTTGACTTGGATCTACCACGACCCCGGTTAGAATTCTTCTCGCTACTTCTGCCCCTGTTCTCGAGATTTAGGGCAGAACTTGATGATGCACCTTCACCCGAATCAATTCTGCGAACTTCTTCCGCCAAAATTCGGTCTCTAACATCATTGAATTGCAGCTTTCCTTTGCCAACAGAATTGCTAACCGTAGCCCTCATTGGTTCCCAGTTGGTTGGTAGAGACGCTAGAAGAATTAGAGCACGAACTTCATCGTCGAAATTAATTTCGACGGACGTCAACTGAGAAACGATCTTGTTGAACTCATTGATATGAGTTGCAACTGAAGCACCTTCTCCCATCTTTAAGTAAAACAACTTTTTCATCAAATGTACCTTGTTATTTGCTGACGGCTTCTCATACATGTCTGACAGGATGCTCATCATCTCTGCTGTGGTTTTCGCCTCTACCACATTATGAGCAACATTCTTCGTTAGCGTTAATCGGATCACGCCTAACACTTGTCGATCAAGGAGTTGCCAGTCGTCGTCCTCCATCTTCTCCGGTTTCTTCCCCGATAGAGGCTAATGCAATTTTTTACTATGCAGATAATCATTAATCTGCAATCTCCAGTACGAGAAGTCTGTACCGTCGAACTTGTCAATTCCGGGTCCTGATCCTTCACCTCCGGCCATCGCTCCCACTAAAATCGAACCTCGCTCTGATACTAGTTGTTAGGGAATAACCTCCCCAATAAACACACAATAGTGGAAGTGATAAAATAAATGTGAAAAATAATGCCAAAATAAATAAATAGGACACAAAAATTAGCGTGGTTCACCAAATTGGCTACATCCACGGAGCTGCTGCAGATCTTCACTATAGGGAGAAAAGAAATTTTACAAGTGTTTACACTCAACACTCACAACTCACACCCCAGACTCCGAATACACCCAAGAGAAAAACTGTATTTTTTTCTCTTAACTCTCAAGAATAAAAACTCTCAATTTTTTACTCTCACTTTACACTTGGTGTATTTCACTCTTTTCTGAGATGAGAAATAATGAGAGATGAGGACCCTATTTATAGTGTTAGGTTTCACCAACCTTTACACATTTTTCTCTCAAAATTGCCTAATATACCACACGGTTTGTACACGTTCTATTATCATATATTAGTTGGCCTTTTGCTTTTCTTTTTCACCGTGTGTTAAACACGGTTTGCTCCACACGGTTATCACACGGAAAAAATCTCCACCGCTTGACAAACCGAAGGCAATCTTGGCTGATCATCGCTTCATTCTCTCCCAGCCATCTTCAGAAGTGAAGCGATCAATGAAGGCTGAGCTCATACCAGCCTTCTCTGGCAATTGGTTAAGAAGTATGAAAAGCTCTTCGTCTTTATCTACATGGTTTGGTTCCGAAGAAGTGGCAGTCTCCTTGGATGGATCAGGATGGCTCGCAGTTTGAGGCTGAGGAGGAGGCGAGCTCGTCGGAATATCCTCAAAGGCTACTTTTCGTTTCTTGGAAGTGTCGACCTTCTCTTTCCCTTTTGATGTCGATGGAGGTGTGCTCTTTGGCGTCTTGGACTTTGCCATTGACCCCAGAGTGGAAGGCAGTGCTCGTAGTCCGCTACCAATAACCATTTCTGTACAGATGTGTCAGCATGCGAGGTGACATACTATGATGATAAGGAAAAAAGAAGGAAAAAATAATTACCTTCTTGCTGTTGAGAAACTGGTGGTGATGCAGCTTCTGGAGATTATGGTTCTGAGGTTGTAGGGGTGGCAGGTGCTTTTCGCTTCCTAGGTTTGGAAGATGAGGCACTCTTTTCCGTCTGCTTCCTCGACTTCTTCTTCTTCGAGCTCGAGGTCTGGTCGAACAGACGGTGGAATCCGGGAACGCGGCTGCCCTTGGAAGCAGACTGTAAGCGACTAAGTTCTTGGAAGTCCCAAGCTTCTTCCAATCAAATTATTTAATTGGAAGGTCGTTTATTCTGTACACCCTTGTGAGCTGTTCTTTGGAAAGTCCAGCCCATTCCCTATTATCTGCGATAACATACGAGTGCGATCAGAATAATATATTTATGCAGAAAAGGTGATAAACTGAAAGTTACCTACCAGGATTCTGAAAGAAGCCGTTATCCGCATAGTCAAAGTGGAAAAATAGATTTTTCCATTTTCTCATGTTGTTGCGAACCCTATAGATAGTTTTTATTACTTGGTTCGACCACTTGCTTGTAGAAAAGAAGTCGAAGTCTGATAGAAGGGGATTCTAAGCCTAGTTTATGGTATAGTATGTACAGACCTACTATGTATCTATAAGTGTTTGGAGTTAGTTGAAAAAGAACGACTCCATAATAATCAACGATGGATTTTATGTAAGGATGAAGTGAAGGTGGACACCGTATTTGAGAACTGCTTCAGAGAATGAGGCAATTCCGCAAGGTGGTGTATGTGGTCGATTGAACTCCATGGGAAGGCGAAGAGGGATGGCGATCTTGTAGGTACACACGATCTTGCTGAGCCTATTCGTGGTGCAGCTCATCCTTATATTGGTACATGACTAGTCTCCCTCTACATATTGATAACCCATTGCGAATGTAGGGGCATCTCTGATATGCCAAGGCCATTGGTCTTAAGGAAGGTCGCCTATGCGAGGACTACTTTGCCTGACCCTGGTTATCTCAACTTCGGGTTCTAGCTCAAGATAATCTTCGAGGTTTATAGAGCTAACGCTAGTATTGGAAGATTCTCCTGAGAATGGATTCTCTTCCCTAAAATACTCACTACTAGACATCTGAAAAGAAATATAGATGGATTTAGTCCTATGCAAGCATCAGGGACCTTAACTATATGCTAGCAGTTTTGGGGTCTTATCTTAGGATTGCATCAACAAGCTACTCATCAAATTTTTTCTAATCAATCTATGGATTCATAAAAATTGCTTGAGTAGTTCGTTAAAAAATAAAAAAGGGTTCAGACCCTAAAAAAACTCTTTCACGAGTTCGTCTCTGTCACTCATCTAAAAGAAAGTATTCTATAAACCAACGAAGGGGATCTGAAAAATTCTCATTCCAGTCCATCCGAGTGTGGGATGGGTTTTCATTTAGGACATTTAGGCTCTATAATTAGATTCACTTTCTAGAAATAAAATCTGTAAATGAGTTTTCTGGACAGATAGAACAATAAGAGAGAGAGGATATATACTAACCTTTCTTCGAAGACAGAGGAATCAAGATGTAGTCTGAAGGATTGCGATGATAGCTTCATCAGAAAAGAGGCTAAAAGTTGTACGAGCTGAAAAACAAGACGGCGCCGAAAGGATTGCTTTGTGAATGCTTCGGGTTTCGAGAAAAATAGCAGATGATAGGATTTTTGAAGATGAGGCAGATTAGTTTTCGATATACATGTCCCGAGCATCGTCAAATCACAATCGTAGATCAAGGTATATAATTTTTAGGACCAAAGGCCGAAGTTCATGCGAGATTTGATTTTCCGAAATTAAATCGACATCTTTCTAAAATTTGAAACGATTCAATTTAAGACAACAGCTAGCATCATTGCTATCAGTGTGTCTGTTTAAAAAAGAAAAAGAAGGGAAAAGTCTCCTCGAGTTTTGCTATTCTTCTTAGAAAAGGTGACACGTGGTTTCATCTGTCAGGAAAAGGTGCTCGTGATGTTGAAAAGGTGATATTTGAGATCTAGCGACTCTTCAAAGGTCTCAAATCTAGGTCATGACATCGCATTTTTTAAGCTTGCACTTATAGTAGAAGAAAGCTCCATTTTGTAAAGCTCCATTTTGTCCTAAAGAACTAATGGAGCTAGGAGCAATTGTTGTGCGGTCTAAAATCCTATATGTTGGTCAATACCAAAAAGGGAAAAGTTGACCAAATAAATGTGTCAGTTCGCATAAGTAAGATTAAGTGCGACCTCCTTCGAAAGAGTTAAGTGCAACCTCCACCACATAAGTTAGTACGACCTCCTCCGAAAGAGTTAAGTGTGACTTCCACCGTATAAGTTAGTGCGACTTCCTCCGAATGAGTTAAGTATGACCGGAATGAAAAGGAAGCTAGACTAAGCTTTGTCAAAACAGGTAACTTACAAAGAAAGAGAAACAAAATTTTCTCTTTAAAGATCGACCAGTCATCTCATTTAAGTTATTATTCAGTTATATTGTTACTCGAATTGTATTTTCTGATTATACAATTATCTATTCTCACAATTGGGAAACATTGAGCTATCCTCACCTATATAAAGGAAGTTCAATGTTTCAGTGGGGGAATTCTTTTTTGATCTTTAATCTTTTATCTTTTAGATCATTTGAGAACTTTTTAGACTATTGCTTCTTCTTTCCGGACAACACATTGTAATTTTGAGCTCTTGTAATTCTCTAGAAAATAGTAAAAAATAGTTGACGGAGGCTCATCTTTTTTGGGGCTGAACTACTATAAAATTCTTGTCTCTTTGTTTGCTTTGATTAATTAACCTTTTTCACACACAAGCCACATTTTGTAATATTTCCAAATTTATTGTTGACAAAACCTCCGTCAATATCTATAAATCTATATTTATAGGATGATTTTTCAATTAGTATTTTTGTTTTTGCTCCGTGGATGGATAGATTTGACTAAGTTGATTTTTTTTTTCTATTGATGTTTAGTTCATTTTTTTAATAAATTTTTAAGTTTTTTTTTTTTACAAAACCTCCGTCAATATCTATAAATCTATATTTATAGGATGATTTTTCAATTAGTATTTTTGTTTTTGCTCCGTGGATGGATAGATTTGACTAAGTTGATTTTTTTTTTCTATTGATGTTTAGTTCATTTTTTTAATAAATTTTTAAGTTCTTTCATTTTCTAATTTTAACTTTGAAGTTTTATTTTTATTTTTTACTTACATTTAATTTATAACTATTATGTATTATTTTTGGTTAAAAATTTAATCATATTTCTATTACACTATACAAAAGATAAATTTATAGATACACCTTATTTTTAATATATGAATATATTTGAAAATCATTATTTTTTGATGGTTTTTTTAAAAACAATTATGCATAAAGGAAATGCCTTGAAAGCAAAGTTGTGTTTTTTTTAATTTTTTGTTTTCTTTAAACCTTACACGCGATGAATCAATTTATAATTTGCATATATTTTAAGTAGTTTCTATTTTTTTAAAACTTTAAATAGGAATCAATTTACAAAAAAAAAAAAACCTGATTATTGATATGTAATTAAAAAAAAATCCAACATAGCATGTAAGGAAAAGTTTTCCTACTATATTTACCAATAAATATATAAGTATTAAATATATTTTATTTTTTGGACAATAATTCAACTACTTATTTTTTTTTTTCAATTAAAGTCAAATGTTTCAAATTAGAGTACACATGTAAATATTATTAGGGGTAAGCATAATATAGGTTAGGCGACAATATATGAAAATTCTTAATCAAACCGCAAATTAAATATGGTAGAATAAAATTCTGAACCACTGCCATTAAAAAAATCTATTAACTATACCAAACTACAGCATATTAATGCAATTTTGGTGTAATATTAATGCCATAGATATGAGTCTTAATAAATTCGGGCTAAACTGAAGAAACAATCTTCCAAAACTCATAATTACTATAAGAACATTTAGAACTAATATATATAAAATAGTTAAGAGAGTCGTATATTTATCTATATATTTATCTAAGTGAAATCTTAATAAGATACAACCCAATCAAAATAAATTAAAACAAAAATTTCTAAAATTTAGATATTTAAATATCCAATAAAATTGTGTGTTGTTTGGAATGATAATTCAATACATTAGACTCTAGTTTCTAACACATATATATACTTGTATATAAGTGTAAATTTATGTATAAAATATTTTAAAAATTAGTATATACATCTAATGTGGTACGGCGTAGTTAATTGCAGAAATAAAAATATTATTCAACATTTTAAACAATATTGAGGCGATAGATGGACTCTGAATTACATCACGGAACAAAATAACTACATTACACTGTGCATATTAGTTTAGTTTGGGTAGCTAAGTGGAAATCTGCTCACCCTTAAATGTTACAATACCCATTAAAGAAGCACTCTTGAGTAACATTTCATTTTTCTTATAGAAAGCTGCAGCAAATATAAATTCTCTCTCGAAAAACAATCTGCAAATATAAATGACAATAGCAAGAAGTGCAATTGTACAAGATTTTATAGATTTTATACGTAATAAAATTTAGAATGTAAGAGATAATATGTAATCTCGGAGAAAAAAAAATAAAATACGATAAAATCATATCATAATCACAACAATATCAAGTAACATCACTATAAAAAAATGACTTTTAACGATAATTTATTAATGACAATTGAAGTAGAACTGCTGTTAATAATTAATTTTAATATTGTACAACGATTTCGATATAACTGCCGAGAAAGTTGCTGTTAATACTCAAATTTTCACTTTTCGCACAACGGTTCCAGTATAACTGCCGTTAATACTTAAATTTTAACTTTTCACGGTGGTTATAGTACAACTGCCATTAAAAGTTTAAAATCTTTTAGACTTTTAACAGCGGTTGTAGTAGAATCACTTTTAATGTACATATTAACCTTTTATAGTGGTTCTGCTACAACCGCTATTAAAAGTCACATAAATGAAGGTTGAGACCAGTTCGATCCTCATTTTCTTTCTTTTCACCAATCAAGAGCTCACCCACCACCGCTACCTTTATTTTCCTCATACATAGCCATCCTCATTCTAACGATTTTGATGGCCAAAATCACTCTCATTTGGTTCAAATCACTTCATTTGACTCGAGTAAGCTTTATATACTTATAATTTTTAAGATTAGTTAGCATTTAGTAATTGTTTGTACCCTAGAAAAGTTTAGATTTTTTGTACAATCAACAATTATAATTATTGGTGACTATGTAATTTTATTTCATTTTTTTGCTGATTTAGGTTTCAATTTGAATGGGTAGACTAATATTAGGCTCAATTTTAGAGTATTGATACATTTTACTCAATTTCAAGTATTTTTTTCACTAATTTTAATTAATTTGAAAAAGGTATTTTTAGAAATTATATCTTCGTAATGTAAATTATTTTGATGATTTTATATTGTTTTGATAATAAATATTAGCAATTATTGCTTATTAGTTTAAGTACATTACCATGAATTAATTAGTGTTATGTGACTTTACAATATGTATACTTTGTATTTTCATTGACTTGAAATTATTTAGTTTATTAATTTTAGAATAGTCAAAAATTTGTATTATGTATGAATTGAGTTGAATTTAATAGTTCATAATGATAAAATAATAATACTTTGAGTTGGAATTGAAAAGTTAGATTGGTAGTGTACATCTTTATCTTTCCGGTATTAAAAATAATAATCGATCAAATGACCTTACACATTATTTTCATATAGTAACGTATCTCAAAAAATACTTATTTCTTGTGTCCACTTGAATAATCACCAGATACTATAGGTCTCTTAACATAGCTAATATAATGTATAGTATAATATATACAACATATATTTATTTATTTGATCTACTAGTTTTTATAACACATGTTTTCGTTTAGTTCATTCAAAATATTTCATATAAACATAGAAAGAAAGGGAAAAAGAGATAGTCTAACTTAGTATCATATTAAGTAACTTTGTATCATATTAAGGCATGAGATATAATTTGTTCGTATGAGATGTCTTTATTTATCTTTTATTTTTATGTATTTTAACTATATTTCTATTATAATTATAGTGTCTATCTCAACTCAATTATATGGAATGAGGTGTATATGTTAGAGTGTATCTCAGTTCATTCACTTTATTTATATTAGAATCGTTAATTTAACTTTCGATAAGTTTAGGTTGCAAGTATTAGTGTTATGTATCTAGAAACTCATTATTGGTTCTTAAATGTAATTATGTTAGAATATATTGTCTTTGTAATAGAAACTTTTAGTTATATATATATATATATTAGATTTTATTTATGTTTATTATATGTACTTTATTATGGTTATATCTAAGTTTGCCTATTTTTGAATTGATTTGAAATCCTTTTTAGGCAGGTTGAATATTGTGGTGTTGTATAAATTGCCCTGAGAAAGGAAAAAAAAATTTCCTTAAAAAAGGCCTTTAACAGTAGTTCTACGAGAACCGCTGTTAAAAATCTCCTCACTAATAACGGCGGTTCCATTATTGATCAAGTTTTAACGGCAGTTAATAACCGCTATTAAAAATGCCACTTTCAATGACATTTGTATTAACAGTAGTTTTTAACTGTCATTAAAATCTTTGTAACGGTGGTTTTTGACCGCTATTAATTTATTATTATGTAGTAGTGCATAAACTAGAGGCATGTGATAAAGTACAAGTAGGTTGGACAATTTTGTAGAATTCCCTAGAAAGAGAATTGGTGGCTATCATGTAAGTATAAGAAGGAAAAATCGACTATGAAGGTTGAGAGATAGTACAGAGAGAAATAGAAGCAAAGCGAAAAAAGATTTTTATTTATTTATTTATTTCTAGAAAGGCCTCTATTTTTCACTTTGTCAAAGCATTTCTCCTCTCGGAGTCGCAAGTGTTTTCATTTTTTTTGTCGGAGAAACTTTCCAAGCATATTATGTTTTTTTAAAATTAATACTGCACGGTAAATTTGAGAGTTTTACTGAACCCAGGTTTCAGCAAAGTTCAAGGTATCAACTAACAATTGATTTATTTTTAATTAATTTCTATTAATGATTATGGATATAGAAATATAATATGTCTATATATAAAATGACAACTATTTCCAGGTCATCAATCAACATACAAGATTCGGCATGGATATTGGATATGTGGCATCCTTCAATTGTTTTCATACAGAGAGAATTAAGATTTTCACTATAGAGTTGGTTAATTAAATAACAAGATATACATAATCAGAATTGATAGTTCGAGTCAAAAGCTGAGGCCAAAATTTTAGTAGCTTAATAAAGCTGTACGCATATCACTATATTATATATTAGTAAATATATGCAGAAAGTTCAGAAGATCCTAAGACTTTGCCCTTACCATTTCTGGGGATCTACTAGTCTTGGATAACACTTCCGTTCTATCTATCCATATGCATATTCATATCCATATCCGTATCTATATTTATCACCATTTTTTATTTAATTATTTACTAATATTTATTTCTATTCATATTTGACCCCTTGTTCAATCGACTTACCATTTTCCCACCGCCAAATTAAACACTACATTATTCTTAGTTCCTTATATATATGCACCTATTTTCAAAAAATAAAAAATAAGACAGGAAGAGATACTTAAATTAAACTTGCCAGAACAGTATAACACAAAGTCAAAGCTCCACGTACGTAACTAACACATTCCATTACCAGTAAGAAGCATACCATTTATGTCTTCTGTGATTGGAAATTACCCTAACGTGGGATTGGCTTACCATTAATAGAAGATGCATATTTACTATCTTTACATTGTAATTTCTTCTATAAATACCTCTCGTCAAAACCTTAACTAATCACTACTACACACCTTTTTCGGGTTTGGAACAAGAAAAAATTTGAAGGGTGCACAACTTCTAGATGTAGTATGAAGAACATCAAGAGCAACATCGTTGTTTATGATCTCGAGGCCTCATCAGATGACGAAGAAGAAGCCAGTCTCCGATCTCGCCTCGAACTCAATCTATTAGGCTGTTTCGGGGAATACATTCCTGGTCCTCCGCCACCACGAGCAGCAGCATCGAAAGCCGCTGACACAGAGCCTCGACTGGCCGATGAAAAGCTTGAGGCCTCGGTGGGGCCGGGGAATAGTAGTGGCAGCAATAATGATGATGATAATAGCGAACGAAATACCTTTCGTTGTAAGCATTGCTTCAAAAATTTCTTTAGTCAACAAGCCTTGGGTGGTCACCAGAACGCTCACAAATAAGAGAGAGCCTTAATGAAGAGAGACAAGGGAATTATGGAAGGCAGTGATTACAATGAGGTTGATTCATTTGAAGAACATAATGTTAATGGTCTGATTTCGTATTATTATCATCGTCATCATCAGTTTCAGGCCAGATCAAGCTTTGAAAATGCCCTAGGAATTCAGCTACACTCCATGACTCATAAGCCATCATCATCACGTGGTGTGTCGCCGGCGGCTTGGTCACGTGCTGGGCACGGGCATGGCTATCAAGCATGGCAAAAGCCACAGCATTTCCCCGATGGACACCGTTTTCTATCAGCCAGGGAGGTGATTAATAATGCTGGTTTCAACGATGGGGCTAGTACTAGTGCTACTGGTGGAACTAGTTCCTTTGGTATGTCTAGGGTTTTTCTCTCACATAGTCCTGTTTTACAATCCATGGCTTATATTGCCTTGCCTACTAAGAAAGATCCACATGAAGAAAACCCGGGTTTGATTTGTCGCTCAAGCTTTGAAGGTGTTGAAAATAAACTTGTTTAAGCCCATAAGAAATATTTAAGCCCATCAACATGAGGCCTAATAAGTTGGAGTTAGCCCAAGTGCAAAACTCATAAAAGAACTTCAAGGTAATAACTTTGATAATTGGACTATCAAAATGAAAGTCCTCCTTGGAGCACATAATGTTTTCGAAGTAGTAGAGAAAGGCTACGAAGAGCCAATAGATGAGGCAACACTATCTTCAACACAGAAGGATAGTTTAAAAGATTCAAGAAAGAGAGACAAAAAAGCTCTCTTCCTCATCTACTAAGCCTTAGATGACGATGGGTTTGAGAAAATCTCAAGTGCAACCTCTGCTAAGGAAGCATAGGAGAAACTTCAAATTTCATACAAAGGAGAAGAAAAGGTCAAAAAGGTCTGCCTTCAAACTCTAAGAGTGATTTATTACATATGACAGAGACTGAGTCAGTTTCTGACTATTTTTCCAGAGTTCTAACCATTTCCAATCAAATGAAGAGAAATGGTGAGAAACTTGAAAATGTTATGATTATGGGAAAGATTCTTCGATCGTTAGAACAAAAGTTCGAGAATATTGTTACTGTCATCGAAGAAAGTAAAGATTTGAGAGCCATAACAATAGAACAACTCTTGGGTTCTTTACAAGTTCACGAGGAAAAGAAAAAGAAGAAGCTAAATTTGAAGGAGCAGCTTCTCAAGACACAACTTACAGAGAAAGAAGATAGCCAATGTAGCGAAAGAAGTCAACGTGGTCATGGTAGAGGACNAATCACAATTATCATATCAACAATTTCGAAAGAGGAGAAAGCTTTACAAGAAGTCGTGGTAGAGGTCGAATAAACTCAAGACCTGAGAAGTCTCAAGTTGAATGTTTCAATTGTCACAAGTTTGGACATTATGCTAGAGAGTGTAGAGTACCCAATAACAGAATTGAAGAGAGAGTCAATTATATTGAAGAAAAAAGGGAAGAAAATTGCACCGTGCTGCTAGCATATAAAGACAACAATGGAGGACAAGACAACACATGATATCTTGACACCGATGCTAGCAATCATATGTGTGGTCGTTGATCAATGTTTATAGAGCTTGATGAATCAATCAGTAGGAGTGTTTCTTTTAGTGATGATTCAAAAGTAGCGGTAAAAAGAAAAGGTAAAATTCTTATCCGCTTAAAAAATAGGGGGCATCAATTTATGTCAAATGTTTATTTTGTACCTACAATAAAAACAAACATCTTGAGTTTGGGACAACTCTTAGAGAAAGGCTATGATATTTACTTGAAAGATTATAGTCTTTCTATAAGAGATAATAATATGAACTTGATTGCCAAGGTGCCTATGTCAAGAAATAGAATGTTCTTATTGAACATTCAAAATGATATGGCAAAATTTCTGAAAACATGTTACAAGGATTCATCATGGCTATGACATTTGAGATTCGGACACCTCAACTTTGGAGGACTAGAGCTACTGTCCAAGAAAGAAATGGTGAGAGGCTTGCTATGCATCAATCATCCTGATCAATTTTGTGAAGGATGCTTACTCGGGAAGCAATTCAGGAAAAGCTTTCTAAAAGAGTCGAATTCAAGAGCCCAAAAGCCATTAGAGCTTGTGCATACAGATGTGTGCAGTCCTATCAAACCAAGTTCTTTCGGTAAGAGCAACTACTTCTTGCTCTTTATTGATGATTTCTCAAGAAAGACTTGGGTTTATTTCTTGAAGCGAAAATTAGAAGTCTTTGAAGCTTTCAAGAAGTTCAAGGCTTATGTAGAGAAGGAAAGCGGTCTTCAGATCAAAGCTATGAGATCTGATAGAGGAGGAGAATTCACTTCAAAAGAGTTCCAAGAATTCTGTGAAGCAAATGGAATTCGACGACCTTTAACTATTCCAAGATCCCCTCAACAAAATGGCATGGCAGAAAGGAAGAAGCGGACCATCCTCAACATAGCTCGAAGCATGCAGAAAAGTAAGAGATTACCCAAAGAATTATGGGCAGAAGCTATTGCATGCGCAGTTTACTTGTCCAATCGATCTCCAACAAGAAGTGTGTGAGAAAAGACACTATAAGAAGCATGGAGTGGAAGGAAGCCTAGGATCTCCCACTTGAGAATCTTTGGAAGCATAGCCCATGTGCATGTACCAGATGAACATAGATCCAAACTTGATGATAAAAGCAAGAAGTTCATTTTCATCGGCTACGACACCAACTCTAAAGGATATAAGTTATACAATCCTAATAATGGAAAAGTAATCATCAGCCAAGATGTAATATTCAATGAAGAAGGTGAATGGGACTTTGGCTCTCAAACAAATGACTACAATTTTTTTCCACAATTTGAAGATATGGAAACACCAGTAAAGCAAGCAAAAGAAGTCCATCAAGAGGCTATTACTCCACCTTCCTCATTGACATCATCCACTCATGAAGACTCACCTCCATCTTTCTTAACTGAGAGGTATGAAGAACGCACAAGAAGTCTTAAAGATCTATATCAGGTGACTGATAGACTTGAAAACCACACTCTATTTTGCCTATTTGCTGATTGTGAACCGGTGAACGTCCAAGAGGCTGTACAAGATGAAAAATGGAGGAATGCGATGGATGAAGAAGTCAAAGCCATAGAGAAGAATGACATTTGGGAACTATCCACTCTTCTTAAAGGTTATAAAGCTATCGGTGTAAAATGGGTGTACAAGGTGAAGAAAAATGCTAAAGGAGAGGTAGAAAAATACAAAGCAAGGCTAGTCGCGAAAGACTATAGTCAAACAGCTGGCATTGACTACGACGAGGTATTCGCTCTTATTGCATGATTGGAAACTCTAAGACTAATTATTTCTCTTACTGCTCAGAACAAATAGAAGATTCATCAGATAGATGTAAAGTCCGCATTTCTAAATGGAGTTCTTGAAGAAGAGGTTTATATCTAACAACCATTAGGTTATGAAATGAAAGGGTATAAAGATAAGGTTTTGAAGCTGAAGAAGGCTCTTTACGGTCTAAAGCAAGCACCAAGAGCATGGAACAGCCGAATTGACAAATATTTCCAAGAGAATAGATTCATTAAGTGCCCTTATGAACATGCTCTCTATGTTAAGACTAAAGATGGAGATATTTTGGTCGTATGCTTGTATGTGGATGATCTCATATTCACTAGAAGTAATCCAAAGATGTTTGACGAATTCAAGAGAGTAATGACACATGAGTTTGAAATGACAGACATCGAACTTATAGCATACTACCTCGGCATAGAAGTCAAGCAAAAGGAAGAAGGCATCTTTATCTCCCGAGAAAGCTATACAAAGGAGATCCTGAAGAAGTTCAATATGGATGAATGCAAGCCAATAAGTACACCAGTGGAGTGTGGAATAAAATTATTCAAAGATGATGAAGTAGAAAAGGTGGATCCAACACTCTTTAAGAGCCTTGTTGGATACCTTAGGTACTTGACATATACAAGGCCCTGATATTCTCTATGCAACTAGACTAGTGAGTCGTTACATGGATACTCAAACAACTACTCACTTCAAAGCTGCAAAGAGAATTCTCCGTTACCTAAAAGGTACGATCAATCTTGGCTTATTCTATTCAGTTTCTAATGATTACAAACTCGTTGGTTACAGTGATAGTGATTGGGTTGGAGATACTGATGATCGAAAAAGCACAACTGATTTTGTGTTTTTCATGGGAGAAACTGCCTTCACCTGGGTATCTAAGAAACAACCGATTGTCACCCTTTCAACATGCGAAACTGAGTATGTAGCTGCTACATCATGTGTTAGTCATGCAATCTGGCTAAGAAGGTTGTTAAAAGAGTTAAACATGCCTCAAAAAGAGCCAACGGAGATTTGTATTGACAATAAGTCAGTAATAGCTTTGGCTAAAAATCCAGTGTTTCATGACCGAAGGAAGCATATCGATACTCGCTATCATTACATAAGAGAAGGTGTTGCAAACAAAGAAGTACAATTGGAGTATGTGAGATCACATGATCAGATTGCTGATATTTTCACCAAGCCACTCAAGTTTGAAGACTTTACAAGATTAAGAAATTTACTTGGTATTATAAAACAAGTTTAAGGGGGTGTTGAAAATAAACTTGTTTAAGCCCATAAGAAATATTTAAGCCCATCAATATGAGGTCCAATAAGTTGGAGTTAGCCTAAGTACAAAACTCATAAAAGAAAAAAGCCCAAGTCCAAATTAAAGAAGCCTTGCACCTAGAATCTTCTAGTATTAATTAGATATTAGCTTTTTACATGTGAATTATTTGATTATTATTAGAAGTGTGTAGAAGAAAATATGTGTGGTTTAAGGATTTTTGTAATTATTTATTTGTGTGGTTCTCATTGTTTCTCATGTAGTATAAATACCCCTATCCATTTGAGTTCTAAGTAGTAAGAAGCAATGCTTCTAAGAGTAAAGAGAAGAGAGAAAGAAGCACAGCTTCTAGTGAGTGAGTGAGAGAGTGAGTGAGCTTGAAGAGTGAAGTTGAGAATTTTCTCTTGTAAAAATATTTGAGTGAATAATAAAGTTTGCTTTACTTTCTATTAGAAGGGTCATTGATTTGATTCGATTTATTAATTATTAATATAATTATTATTTTTTAAAATTTTTGATTCTGGTTTAATTGGATGGATATCGTAATTTTTATTGTTCGATTTGTTTTGTTATTATAATTTTTATTTCTTTATTGTATTTCTTTATATAGACGCAGTTCTTGTAATTTAGATTACTTTTTTTCCCTTGAAACGAATAAAAATGAAGATTACTTGGTGTCTTCATATGAATTACTTGTGTTATAAGAGTTATATGATTCAATTTTGTCAAGTTTTTAATTGCGAACCAGTTCGTAATCTCTCGCTTTAAGAAAAAGAAGATTAAAATCGTAGTTTTTAGTATACTATTTGGATACTATACTTGAAATTTATATTTTAGGATCTAAATGGTATTTTTCTTATCTCCTTTATTATAATATGGCCAAATATAGAAAAATAAAAGTTCACTAAAGCCTATAAAAAATTTTCATGTATTTTTTTGAAATTCTTTCTAGATAAGTCACACTCTTGTGTAGTTCACTTAAATAGACTCAGAAGCTGTTTTAAGGCTCATGAAGCTAAAAAACTTCTTCTAGATTCTAAACTAAACAAGCACTTATCCAAACAAATCCAGTTCGATATAATTGGATCAAAAATTGCGTGGTGTATCACTTAATCATCAATCAAGTTGGCTCACCATTTTGCTGCTAGTTTTTGGTAGTAGAAATTTGAGTCGAAAAATGAATAGACAAAATCTCATTTGCTACTAGACTTTCAGTAGCATGTAATTATTTTATGCTTCCAAAGTAAATTTTCGTGGCAAAACTCACCGGCACCGAATGTGAAATTTGGCATGTTAACATATCATTAGCTATTAATGTTTATTAGTCCCAAAACTAGTCCTTAGGCTTAGGCTACCAAATAGAGTTCGTAAATAAATAAATTTTCATCAGGGGATTGTGAAAGTACAAAAAGTACGTAAAGAATAAATCTATAATAGAAGGTCCTATTGCTGAAAGATATTATATGTCATGATTTCTGGTAATTTTATATGTAAGTAGAGATAAATAAAAAATTTGTAAAAATTTAGAAGAAACCAAATATTTGAGTTTTTCATTTTTAGTCCTCAAATCATAAAAATTCTATATAAAAGGGGGTCCATGTTTATTTTCGTTTATTAAAAAGGAAATATCAATTAAAATTCAAGAAAATATAGTTAAGTTATAAAAAAACTTAGTTTAATAAGACTATAGTATTGATTAAAATATTTTACTCAAACCCTGAACCCAAATGTCTACAATTTAACTTACAAAGTTTGTCAAAATTTCAAGTACTTAAAATTTTGAAAATAAGCTCCTTAGGAACCATTGTATCTAATTTATATATCAAAACCTCTAATAATATTAAATACATCCTTGTACATTCACTTAATAGAATCAATGAACTTGGCTAAATAGTTAGATATGGAGAAAGAGTGAGACAAGGAAAAATACTAATCAAAGAGGAATAAGACTCCGAGTGTAAGCTAAGTGACTTGCCTAACTAATGATATTCAACCGCCTGCTGCTTCTGATATTCTTTCGATGCCTCCGCCACCTACATTGCCTCCGAGATTCCGATCTGAACTTCTTCCCCGACTTTCGATACTCAAGATAAGGTAGATCAGGATAAGACCGACTAGGATAGCTAGCTAACTAGCTAACTACAGAGTTCAATTTTTTTTTTCTTGTTAAATATGTTATCGCTATAGTTATAACTACGGCCGCTATCATCATTTTTTAGTCATCGTTTGATGACATTTTAGCGACGATGAGTCACTATAGTAGACTATTTCGACGACAAGTTTTGTCATCACTATAGAGGAGTTATACGGATGGATCTAAACCGACAACTTAGTAACAACGACAATGTCATCGTTATAGGTCTCTAGCGACAACGTTTATAGCAACGATATTTTGCTCTATAATGATGATATTTGTTCTCGCTATAAAGCCTTTAGCCTGTAATGAAAACAACAAACTAGTGTATCACAAGTAAAAATCCCTAAGAAAATATAACCACACTCAAATACTGCAAATAATAGCGATAACTAAAATACGAGAGACAACATACAAACAATCCACACGAAAGTCAAGACACAACAACTAAGATGCAAGATACTAGACTACTACCTTAGAACCTACGAGTTTCATATAGCCTATAATCTGAGTGGACGAAAGAGTGCAAGAATGAATGTCAATTCGAAGCAAGAGATTATGCTAAGAGCAAAAATTAATAGTCTCATGTCAACCCAACACTTCTGAGACTAACATTCCTAGGAAATCTCCATTCCAATAGCACTAGAATTTCACTTTGAAGAGGTTTAAAAGAGGACTAGGAATGAATAGAAGTAAAGTTAACTTATCTAGCCAGTTCCTAAGTAATGTAAGAGGCATTTATCAAAACCATTTCTAAAATATTTTTAAACACTAAAAATTTACACAGGCATGATCCCTGAAGGATCTGAAGCCGTGCTCTAATACTAATTTTATCATGACCCAAAATTCAAAACTGTGACTTTTGATATTTTTGTGTGTAAATAGAGATAAATAAAAAATTTACAAAAATCTGAAAGAAATCAAGTACTTAGATTTTCTATTCTTAGTCCTCAAATCGTAAAAATTCCAAATAAAAAGGGTTTCCATATTTAGTTTAGTTTATTAAAAAGGAAACACTAATTAAAATTCAAGAAAATATAATTAAGTTATACAAAAACTTATTTTAATAAGACTAAAATATTAATTAAATAATTTTCTCAAACCTTGAACCTAAACGCCTACAATTTAACTTACAAAATTTGTCAAAATTCCAACTACTTGAAATTTTGAAAATAAGCTCCTTAGGAACCATTGTGTCTAATTTATACACTAAAATCTCAAATAATATTAAATATATCCTCGTACATTCACTTAATAGAATCAATGAACTTGGCTAAACAGTTAGATATGGGGAAATAGTGAGACAAGGAAAGATACCAACCAAAGAGGAATAAGACCACGAGCATAAGCTAAGCAACTTGCCCAGCTAATGAGATAAATGACTTGAATAAACCACCACTTGAAAGGGAGGAAAATAGGAGGGGTGATCTTGAAAGCTCAGTAGAAAAGCCGTTACCTCATTCAAAAATCTTTTTAATGATGAAAAGCTCCTGTATGATTAGTTTAACCCAAAACACATTCACAAAACCATATGTACATATATACATAAAAATATCTAAAACCAATTATAACCCCCTAAGAATCTCTAGACTTGCAATCTTTGTAGAATTATTATTAATAAACTTAGTGTTAACTTTTAATAAGTTTACATTCGTAAATACTTGAAATTATGTGTGTAATATTATTTTAAAGTTAAATTTTATTATGTGAAAAAACTATAGTTATTCCTTGTTTTAACTTAGAAATTCTAAGTTAGTTTTCCTTAATAATAAATTGATTATACAAAGATTATATTATATACATCAATATAACCTAATTAAGAATGTGATATGTTTATGTCACATTAAAAAATTGTTACATTTTATAACCTAAAGTTAATAGTTGTACTAAACTAGTACCATGCCATAATTTGAATAACTAGGATTTAAGTATACAAAGAATTAAGTAGAGAAATCAATCGAAGGGTGGAAAATAAGTTATAGAAAAAGATTAAGAGTAGCGAAGTTTTACCTTAGGAAGGTAGTAATTTTAAATTAGTAGAATAGAAAAGGAAAAGGATAAAGTTAGTGGGTAATTCTAAAAAAAGAAAGTATAGAAAAAACTAATTGATAGCTTTTATCTCTAAAATAATTCAAAAGATAAGAAAAAGGAAAATGATAATGGAAATGTTCTTTGGAAATTAGTGGCCATAATTCAAAACAGAAAACATAGACAAAACTAATTAGTAGATTTTGTCTTCAAAATAATTCAAAAGGTATGAAAAAGATTAATATAGTGGAGATTTTCTTTGAGAGCTAGTGGTATTGGATTCCAAATAATTGAAAAAGAAGAAAGATTAGAGACACAAGCAGTGGATGAATGAAAATAAAGTAAAAGAAAAGGTAATGGAGTAGGAAAAAAAGGTATATTGACAAATTGGTAATAATGGTGCTTGGATTATTTGATAGAATATGAAAGTGTATATTATTGGATACCTCATATGGATGACCTATAAATTGATTTTTCATTTGGCAATTTAAATCCATACTTAACCTTCCAATTACTTAGCCAAAACTATCTTCATTTTTTCATTTATCATTTCTCAAAAAAAAAAAAAAAAAACTCTTTCTACCTTACTTTCTTCCAAATCCAAAAGAGCTATAATATTTTACCCATTGACTCTAGAAATTAAGAATTATAATCAAGAGAAGAGAGTACCTAGTTTTGTGGTAGAGACGTAAGAAAGAAGATTCAAGCTTGGAAGGTAAATATTCCCTCACCTTGCTTGTTATGTGTTTAAATAGATTCTATAAAAGAATAAATGGGTAATAATATATTTGTTTTACTTTAGATGTTATATAATTTATATCACATTTAGACTTATTTTGTTGATTTCTTAAGCCTCTAAATATGAATACCTCATAATAATAAATGCTAAATAATAATAATAATAATAATAAAATCAAAATGACTAAACACAAAAGTGGAAGATTTTTAAGTGTAAGACCCTAAAATAAAATATTCATGAAAATGAACCATACTTAATGATTTAGATTTATATCCTTAAGAGAAGATTTTACTCAGTAAAAATACTTTCTAAAAATTAAAGATGTTTGCTCAAAAGTTGAAAGAACTAAAATGTCAAAACTTTGAGTATTTGGGTCAAAAGTGTAATTTTGACACAATATAGGTCAAATATGTGAGAAAGATATTTTAGGCAGTTTTAAGACCATATTAAAGTATAAAAGTAAATAAAAGAAGAATCTTTATCAAAAAGATAAGCTATAACTCAATATTTACCATTGGAGGGTATAAATGTTAGAAATCTTAAGATTATGGGCAAAAATATAAGTTATAAAACTTGAAATTTTGGGTTAGAAATTTGGTATACGAATAAATAGAAAACTTTATTTTAGATCTCTAATTGAGATAAGAAAAGATTTACTTAAATTTAAGACATGAAATCAATTATAAGAAATAAATAATATATGCATCTAATTGTATTTTGCCTAAATTTAGTGATGAGCGTAAAAAGCACAATCAATACCAAATAATATTTAATCCAAGTATAATTTTAGATTTTAAATCTATACATCCATTAGTGTGTTTGACTTACTTATCATATTATGACCCTTAATTACGAATAAAAAAATTAATCAAGAATAATACAAAATATTTGATAAAAAGAAATATAATTAAGGAAACTTAATTGATCTAGGATGATATTAATCAAATCGACAACCTAATTATTGATAGATTAAAAAGACCACTATGATAAAGACTAAGGAGAATTAAATCTCATCCACCTAAGTTAAAAGTATAAATTAGTCAATGAATATAACATGACATTATTTTTCAAATGTGAAGTTTTATGTTTGATTAAGACTGAGTCTTAAATGTTTTAATCCCACTAAGTAATTAGAAGTTAAAAAAAAAAAGTATAAGGCCACTTTAAATTACTCTAACAAATAGAGTATATATAAGTCATAGCAAAACTTCGACCTAGACGTACATAATTAACGATTAGAATTAGGATAATCATATTACGAGGTAACTATAATTTCACCTATGGTATGGATGGTTTGAAAATATTTCATGTTTATAGTATAATATGTTTGAAATTATTTCATGTGTTAACTTGCCTTTATATTATTATTGTATGGCCTATGTATAATGTATGCTTATAAAGATACATTTCCTATGTTACAAAAATGATGTATGCTTACTTTGCAATGTTATCATGTAAAAATACTTTAGTATACTTTAATAAAAGAAATGCTATGACAATGGAATATAAGTTTGGGCTTGTTGTTGAAACGTACCCACTCATGTTAATAGAAGAATAAATAAGATAAAGAATTTAAAGATGTCATACCAACCTTCACTAGGTGAGGATATTCGAGGGAAAATAAGACTGACCTTCATTAAGCGAGGATTCCCGAGGAAAAGTATGTTAAGACTATGACCGTGGGTATTTTTAGTTGGGTCACTCTCTTGGTTCCCTATTCGATAGTGCCCACTTAGTACGTACACCAGGGACCATAAGAAAGATAAATGACCTTATGATCAAGAATGAGATAAAATCATGCTACAGTATCTTATAATAAAGTATAAAGTAATGATTTCATAAAACAACATAATCGGATTTTCATAAAAAGATTATTTGTTTATAAGTAAAATATTTTTTGAGAATTACATTGTGAAAGCTCATATTTTATGAGTATCTATGCTATAGGTACCAAAGGTAAGAAACCTCTGATTTGATTGATGAGTTTGCTAAAATCGAGGCGGAGATGAATGTGAGGTACGAGCAATGGAATACCACCATTAAAATTACTTCGGCATATGTTTTTTTCTGAGACAAATGATTGCAATTATGTAAGCTTGATGTTGTTTGAAAACATACTTATAACTTGGCATTTTATTTCACAGTGCATGACTTTATTAAATTGAACTTGAAAATGTATTTTGATTGAATAGAAATTAAACAAATGTTTTCTAAAAGATCTAAAAGAGAAAATGTTTTGATTTAAATAAATACATAATGCAAGGGGTTCTGTCAAAAAGACCAACTCCTTAACGGAGCTTCGAATCAATAAGTGGACCTCTTTGTTGAATTCCTAATGTTCAAAATAGCTAAGTTAGATATATAACTCGATCAATTCGGGTCCGGACTGGTATCATACAAAACGAAAAAAAATCTAAGCTGTAAGATATCACTTTTCGTGTCGGTTACCAAATATAGTGTGATGCCCAAGTTTTTCATATACATAATAAGCCAATAATAAACATGTTCATATTACATAATAGACATATCATGAAACTAGTGTCAATTTTATGATAAATTACTCATTTTGATTGTGAAATGCTTTCAATATATATTATTATACTAATGGTTATCGAAGTGTTCCCATGCAGTGTAAAGGCTCAGTGCCCTCAGAGAGAGAGAGAGCTTGGTGTGCGAAAAGAACAAAGAATACATTCATGAATAATAATACTATATGCACATGCATTAAAAACCATGTCTGCTGATAACTTGGTCAAATAGTAATTTTTCGATAAAATACATTTTTCACGCTTTTTGGAGCCAAATTCACTGTACATTTAGCACGTCAAATAGATTTAATTTAATTTTTAAGACTCATTTCTAGCATTTTCAAAAATGTTCGTTCCAGGTAAGCACGAGGTGGCAATCACTATACTGAACTATATTTAATTACACTAATCTAGCTTAGATAGAGCTTAATCGCGTAGTGTCATCTTTGTGCCTTCTATTAATTGGGCAATTATACTATGTTTGCATCATCAATTAGAGTCTAATTGACTTTTTTTTTTATGTTTAATGATTGGTTATGAGGCTAGGTTCTACCAAATTACAATAAGATTGACCATATAGGATCATAAGTCAAAGTATGACTAGATTTCACTTTCTAAGCTAAGTTTCTCCATTTGGTCTACACTTGAGTATATAGGATTGACCAGTAATGTGGTGAGTATGCTAAGGATGTTTTAGAGCTGGACATGGAAAGTAAGGTGCAAAATACCCAAAATACCCCTTAAAATTTAAGTTATGCCATTCTTAGCCTTTAAGTATTGATTTTTGACTAAATCTGGTCATTTCTTTCCTCTTCCTCCCCAGCCACGACTTGAACCACTCCAGCCACTTTCTATACTTCTCTAAACTCCCCTTATCCATATCTAAGAGTTTTCAAGTGGTAGAACTCAATTTGGAGCTCAAGAAAGCAAGATAGGTCCAAACTAGTCAAGGTAATTCTACTAGTTCTTCTTCCTAGGTGTTGTTTTGTTATTTCAATTCTCCACTTTATACTACTTAAGTAATATTTTCTCTAGGTTCTCTTGAGTCCTAAGATCAATTTCAAAGCCTTAGAAATCAGTTTTGTGGAAGTAGAAAGCAAGAGCTTCAACAAAAGTTCAAACTAGTCAAGGTGAGCTTTTTGTGGAATTTAGAATTGGTAATTTATTTCTATTGCTTTAGCTCTACAATCAAAGCTTTTATTTGATGAATTAAGGTCTAAGGAAACCTTATATATGGCTAGAAACACAGAATTTAAGTGGAGGATTAGAGTTAGACTTATAGCCCGAAAGTGTGCTAGTTATGGATTTAAGTATTGTCATGTGTGGTAGATTAAGTTTTTATATTTGTAATCTAATTTTCTAAACTTAGAGTGTATATTTAATGGATCCTAATATTTATTACACTCATTTGGTAGCTGATTATGATGATATATAAGTTTTGTCTAAACGAAAGGAATTCAAATGTACCTAGGTTATTCTAAATGATCCTCTTTGAATTGTATATGTGAGAATTGGCTTATTGATTGTTATTAAAGGTCTTAAACCATGCTTTTAATCATGTGGGGATGTCCTAAAAATAGGGTAGGTGCTGTCCAAATATTTTTAGAATCCAATGGTACCATTTAGAAGCAAATAAACTAATTTTTATAAAAGTAGATGACATTTTGTGATTAGGGTTCTTTCTTTTGTAAAAGCTGTGATCTGGTCTTGTACTTGTTTTCTTTAATCATTTTAGATTGTAGTGATAATGTTAGTAGTAAAATTGACATCAGGTCTTCTACATATCTTGTCATAGAGGATACTGACCCTTTCCACTATTTTTTCTACCAGATACAAGATAAGTGAAGATTATTTTAACTGCATCACAAGAATAATAGTAGATACAAGATGTTTTCCTACATACTTATGTGTATTATTTCAATTATATGTCATGTATACTATTTTTGTAAAGTTTACAGAAACATAAGTATGACATGATCATTTAAGCATGATTTTCAAAGAAATGAAGTTTTCCACGCATTGGATTTACAGTAGTACCATTGTACTGATCAAGATATGTTTTAAGTACATTGTCTAGTCTGTCTATGTTGGGTAAGTATATTTTACACAAGCATCCTTCCCACATAGGTGGGCAAGGCTTACCAACTACCGGGACTAAGCATTGTACTATGAGATTTATTAGGTACATTACCTAGTTGGTCTGTGTTGGATAGGTATGGTTCGTAGTGGCCATGTGTTTCCTTCCCGCACAGGTGGGCACGGCCTACTGACTGCCGCAACTTTATAGTGTACTCAAGGGACCTATAAAGAAATCTTTTCTAAAAAAATGCATCAAAATGAAAAGTTGTGGAAGAAAGAGTACAATGGGAATTTTAATGAAGTTTATACAAGAAACGTATTCACGAGCATGCATGATCTTTACTTACTGAGCATCAACTCATTTAGTTCGCGTGATGCAGGTGATAAGATATATGATGTATAGAGTTGTCGATTGGCTAGCACGCTTTCTTGTCGCCACGATCATATAGATATAGACGAACTTGACTTATGGGCAATGTTTTCTTTGTATTTTGATATTTTGGTGTGATGTAAATATCACTGCGGATGGCAAGATAAATAGATAAGGACTTTTTAGTTGTACAGTTTATAACGACATTTTCAGAAAGTAATGCCATGCAGGTTGTTTTGTTTTAGAGTTTAAAAAGTTTAAATTGACCTACATAGTCGTATAGTTAAGCTAGGGGGTGTAACACATAGTCAATATATATATAAAACTTCACCATTTTTTGAGTACATTATAAAAATGATAACAAAAACACAATCTAACGGTCGGATCAAAAGTCAAACTCAAGCTCGAAATAGACAAAAATGACAACTTTCAAATCGGACAAAATGAGATCATGAACTATATGTCTTGAGGTTTCTCTTGATGAGACGAATCCAATAAGCCTAAGAATGTGGCCTAAAATAGTTTGAAACAATGCTGGAAATTCAAAACTCCACACGACCATTAATGGCATTTTCCGATAATCACAAGCTCGGTGGTGACTAGAGACGAGTGGCACGGACTATTGGCGACACAGAAGGACTTTGCCGACAGTCTAGCTGGTTAGACGGTGGCCATGGCGATGCCAGCGTTCCTTCGTCTTCCTTTGGCTGAGATAGAGCGAGGGAACAGAGAGGAAGAAAGGTGAGTCGGGGGAAGAGGGAAGAGAAAGACAGAGACATACATATATATATTTAATTAATTTAATTTTGTTTAAAGATGGTCAAATGACAAATTTGCCCATTTAAAAACTGTGATTTTATATTATTAATGAAGCATTAACTTTTTGTTCAGTGTATTTACGTTGGATTGAAACCCATTTTAATAGCCTAGTCTATAATTCCAATCAATTTGAAAAGCAAAGGCATTCATCATAATCAGTTTTCAATCAACCTACTCGAGTATATGCAAGACAGTCATCAATCATAATAGCTGAAGATCAAAGGAAACAAATTCATTGGTATATTTTGAACAAATGTACAAAGTTATAACCATATCTAAAGTAAGTCTGCTATTCTTTTGAATCATACTAGCCTATTCAAGTTTTATTCTTAAAATACAAGTCCTAATTGTACTTGTTATGAAAGCAATGAACATAGGTTAATATTATAATCCAAAGGTGTTTGGAATGTTGATCATTCACGGAAGAAAGAATTTCAAAAATGGTTTCAAGATAAAGTAAGGTCATATATTTGTTATAATTTTCTTTATCTTTTTAATTACCATTATGCGAATATTGATTAATTATTACAAACTAAAAATATATGTAAAACATCATCTATATGTTCTTGCACTTCAACTAGATTTACGTGTTTTTATATATAATATTTGTATGGTTAATGGAGTTAGAACTATACAAAAAATAGTGATGATAGATGTACCACACAAAATTATGGTATTCAGGTTGAAGCAGAATATAACGGAGAATTTGTAATTTTTATGGTGTTATCGACGAAATCCGGGAAGAGCATTACCTCTACTAGAACAAACTAATATTATTTCAGTGTACTTGGTATAGTTCGCATGAAAAAGACAAGAGAATGTACACAAGGTATCATATTACTATTATGAATATCATCTCAAAATGTGTATGGTTCTGTTGATTTATAAGGTTTTCTAGTACATAAACATTTTGACTCTTTCTATGATCACAAGTAAAGAAGCAGATGAACTACGATACCTTGTGAGAAATGCTTGACTTGCTTATTTTTGTTTATTTATGTAATTGAGCTTGGATTTTTTAACCATTGTTATATGATCTTATTTTCTTCGTGTCAGTATGAGTATGTACTACAATTAATTAATAGTATGGTTTTATTACGGGTACTAAACTGCTAGTATTGGGAAAAGAAAGTCTCGATTTCTAACTTCTTGATTTTGGGCAAAATTTGAATGAAACACAATTAGATGTTCTCATTTGATGCATTACCAATTTGTTTGTTTTATTGCGTGTATAGAAAATAATGAGAAGTGGATAATCAATTGAAGGCAAGGGATTCTAAAGTGCGAAGGCTTTATGCATGGCTACTTTTGTCATGACCCAAAACCGCGGTTAGTAGTAAAAGGAAAATTTCACAAAGATAGAAAATTCTTTGGTTTATTTAAAAAATGCCTTAAGATTTCCGTTTCAGAAAACAAATTGTTTAAAAAGATATTTAGAATTTCATCTCGTGAACCTCTCCCATAGTTCGTATACACTATTAAATATAGACTGAATAAATATAATTGAAAAATATAGTTTGAAATAAGGTTCAAGCATCATCATCATCCACCAAAAAAATCAATTATCAGTATGGCATACATGCATTCACAGACATAAAGAAAGCAATAATCCTGGTTTTAATGCTAATCAAAAAACAAATAGTCTCAACATCACAACACACCCTTCTAGCATTACCAAGATGATGAACTACAATCACTGACGACTTCTTAATCCTTTTGATCACCCAAATCGTACTGGATACTACCTGAGGAGGAAGATAGAGGGGTGAGCATACAATATCCAATAGGAAAGAAGTTACCTCGATGAAAATATTTTAGTGATAGAAAACTCGTGCATGATTAGTTTAGATCTAGAACATACATATATATAATCTAAAGCGGAAATCCACATATATATATATATTTATATATATATAAAGCAGTATAATCAAATCAACCCATACCCATGAGATCTCATCTTCTCATCTATGAAAACCCAAGATGATAGCACTAAGTGTATCTAATAGCTTGTCTGACACCTGAGCTCATACCCAGAGGGGACACCATGTGTCATCTACTAAACTTAGAAGAGTAACCGAATTTCCTACGCCTACCAAATGGGGAGGTAATCATAAATAACAAACCCCTTATGGGTTTATAGACTCTACACTAACAGTGGAGCATGCAATGCCACATTGTAAACCCACGATTCTAATACGGTGCTTATGTATGATCCTATGATACGTGCAATACAGAACTAAAATATGAAAATAATCATGCTCTGATTTTTCGATAAGATAGATATAATAGGTTTTATAGAAAAATAGGCAGTATAACAGCCCTATTTTTGATATACCAATAATAATATGCACTCAATAGGTTCTCAGAGCAATACAGTATATATCAAACAATTAGATTCTACCACATATATTCAAATAATTCAAAAATCACATTTATTCTCATATATTGCAGAAAATAAGTTTTATTTAAAAATAGTATAAAACGAAGGTAATTGAATCTCTACCTCACAAGAATAGTGATACTATGCTATTGAATCCTCAAGGTGTCATTAGACGATCGACTGGTGGGTCGGGAACTAATTCCAAGCCCTTGATCGTCCTCTTATGAAAAACTAACTTCTCAATGGAGGTTTAAAACCTTAAACGAACATTTTGACTAAATTCTTAGTACCTAAAATAGTTAGGTTAGACATATAACTTGTCTAATTCGGGTCTGGACTAACACCGGACTGGTAGCATATGCAAAGCAAGGCAAAATCTTAACCGTCCGATCTCGAATTTTGTGTTGGTCACCAAACAAGACAATATATATATATATATATATCAAACTTCTCCATTTTCCAAATACATTCCAAAAATAACATCAAAAACACAATCCAACAGACAGATTAAAAAGTCAAACTTAAAGCTTAAATCACCGAAAAATGATAAGTTTTGATTTGGCCAAAACGGGATCGTGAATTACATACTTTGATGATCCTTGTGATAATACGAATCTAATGAGTCTAATTAGAGGTCAAACGGTGGCCAGAATAGTCGCTGGTAACCAAAAACGTCTGTGGTTTCTCGAGCTCCTCGTTGGCATTTGGCAGCTCCGGCGAGTACGAGACTTGGGCAATAGGTTGCTGTCAGTGCAACGAGGCTTCACCGGGGGTCTTGGTGGCCAGACGATGACCAGTGGATGGTGGCCAGGATTTTGCTCCTTCGGTGGCTTCGTCGGGAGAGAAACAGAGAAAGAATGAGAGAGGACGAAAGAGAAAGGGGAGAAGAAGAAGGCAAACCCACGTGCAAACCCACGTGGGTTTGCATGGGATTGTGCAATTTTCTCAAAATCACAAAACAGTCCCCAACTTTTAAATCCTTTCATTTTAGTCTTCCATATAAATTACAATTTAATCCTCGTACCTTAAAACTTTTGCAACTTAGTCCCCCCAATTTAATAATCCAAAAATCATTAAAATGACCAAAATACCCCCCTAAAAATCTGGGGTTTTACAATCTTAAAACTCAATGAAATGTTTAGTTTTCTCTATTTTATTCACTTGTATATTTTTTTCTTGGAAGACGTATTACATTTTCTTTTTCTTTTTTTTTTTATCTTAGGTGTTTAAACAATTATTTGCACTTGTAAATTCTTTTTGAATGATTTGTACAGTGTATTGTATTCTCTTGTTCAAATATATCACCGTTGTAGCAATTGCTATATGTAGAATTAAATTATATATTGCACGTACTATAATCTCTAAGAAGTGTTATAAATGGGTTTGGACTTTTAATAACAAATTCATATGGTAACTATAATAAAATATTATGATTTATATTTTATAGCATTAAAAAAAATATTATAATTAGACTTTTAATATCATCAAGAAGGTGTTATAAAAGGGTTTTCTTTATATTATAACTTTAGTTTAATGTCATTATTTACATTGCATAGCATTAAAAAAATGTTGAAGAATAGACTTTTAATTACATCAAAAAAGTGTTATAAAAGGGGATAAATTTTTAGTCACATATTTGTATTATAAATATAATAAAATATTAGATAACAATAACATATGCTGATATAACATTTTAAAAATAAAATTTTGGTTTTACTAAAAGTGTTTTTTCTTGTAGTATTATATTAATTAGACATGGAGATTGTAGTCTAATTTTGTGAAAATTAATGGGTTTGTCGACTTTTTTAGCTGAAGTGTAGTCCTATAAAGTCTATTTTAGTGAAATACTCCTTTTTTTTTGTCGATTTTGGACTTTTATTTAAGATTAAGATTAATCAAATTCTTAAAATCCCATATTGCTGTCTTTTTTAGAAAATTTATTGAATAAACTTATTCAGATACTGTAACGATAAATATCGCAGTAATAGGTCTCAATTAAAATACGAACATAACCTTCTCGTCTTTCCTATTTTTTCTTTTTCTCTTTTCTTCTATCTCTCTCTCTCTCTCGTTGTCTCTCTCTTACATCTCCATCCACCCCTCTAGCCCATTCCAATATGCTCTATCTCTGCCGCTCGAACTTCTTCCACCGTTATTGTAAGCTCCACTAGAGCTCCTACTTTAGGTAAGCTAAATTTCTTTCTCCTCCTCTCTAATTTGGTAATATAAGTATTTTTTTTTTGAGTATCTTTCTAATAATTTTTTCTATATTCTTCTTTTTTCAGATTTTATAATATTGTATTTATTAGCAAAGTGAGGTTAGTAAATATCTTTTGTTCCTAATAAATTTATTTCTACGCATGTTCAGTATGATTTAATTTTATGAGTTTTTGAATTGGGTGTGATTGTGAATAAATTAGGAGTTTGAATATGGTATTTACTTAGTCTCGGTATGGATTAGAATCTTGAGGATATTGATATGGTGTATGATTTTTGGGTTTAGGAGGTTCAATTTTGTTATATTAGTTATGATTTAGGTATTTTTAGTTCTATTAACTTTTATTATAATTTATTTTTGGTTGTTTTTTAATGTTTTATGTGTATTTTTGAATCTGGATATTTGAATTTTTTAGCTATTTATTTTTAAAATTTATTTATATATATCTTTTTAGAATATTAAAGACTATTAAGTCGCGGCAATAGACTACAATATTGCGACGACATAAAAAGTTGTCGTAATTGAGTTATATAGCAATGAAGTTATAATGGTAAATTAATGTCGTCGCAATCGGCTATTGCTGTGACCTTTTGAATTATTGTCGTGACTAATGTCATGGCAATAGTTCTTGTTTTTCGTAGTAAGTCTTGTTTCTTGTAGTGTCATGATAAAAATGGACCATGTATGTATTCTTAAGGAGGTTAATGGGCAAATAACCTATGTTCATTGAGGCTAGTTGAGGCCTAAAATAAAAATAACGTGAACCCCAACCTCATATTTGTTAACACTTATTACACCGTTAAGTTTTTAGAGTAAAGTGGCATAACTTTTACCCCATTTGGGACAAATTATAATAAAATCAACTATGTGGTGCAAAGTATTATAGTTGGCAAAAGCCAGGAGAAAGTGGGATAGTTTGTCCTTAAAAATATTATTAATCAAGATAAATATAATACCCAAGTATTCCCACAAAGACTGCTTTTATATAACATTAGCAAGGCAATCATTCTAGTCTAAATCCAAGAAACAAATAAAATGAGTTAACTCAATTAAACGACTCTATATAAAGAAGAGTACACAAAATATCTAATCTCTCTATGCAAATCACTAAGTCAGTCAACTCACATAACCAACACTCAAGAAAGGGATTTAGAGTAAGTTTTAGAGACTAAGTGGCAAAGTAAAGAATTTAAGTGAATGAAAGTTTTGTATTACTTTTAGAATACTTTACAACTCTCTCAAATGAGACTTGTATACAAGTAAACTCAAGGGGTCATTTATGTACTCAAAACTTAAACTAACCAATGGTTATGATCATGCCAAGTAGTGTGATCTTACAAAATATCTAGAATCTTCCCAGATAAAATAATAATATTTACATAGATATTTACAAAGAGAATTCTAGAGAAAGCATGGCCTAGTTCCTTCGATGAGGTTTTCCCACCTTCTTGGCCTTTTTAAGTCTTTTCAAAAGATTCCAAAGTCATTTAGAGCAATCTCGAGTCTTCTAGTATCCACTAAAACTGTTTAGACTTCTCTAGAGTCTTTTAGGACTAAATAGCACCTTCTTGAATCTTTTAGTATGGTCAAGACATCTCTTAATCATTCTAAAACCGTCTACACATTCTAGAGAGATCTAAGGCACTTAGGCAAAACTCCAAGTCCAACCAGGTCCATCATAGATAGGTCTGTTTTCCTTAGGCACATAGTCCATCTAACAAGTACCTCACCTCTAGTGCCTTCACGCCTTCCCAAATGATATCTCCAAGGGACAAGGGGCTGTCGAGGTCATCTTCTTTGGTGAACAGTATTTAGAGGATTTTAAGACTATAGTGCAAAAAGTTTGGATTTGTGGGAGCAAAATGAATGGGGCATAATACAGTACTAGCTTGGATACCTAAAGGTGGTCTTCATTGTCACATCCAATTCCTATCATAATTAAAGAGCTAATAATGACATGATTGCATCACATTTAGTATTAGAATTAAATATGTGTATATCACTATTTTCACTATTTGAAATTCAAATTATTATAATTATTAACCTTTATCCTCTAAGTAATTTTGTAGTGAAATATTCGAGACATAATTATTGGTACAAATTTAATGTGCCTTTAGTTGATTTGATTGCATTATATAATTTCATGTTGTCACCTATAACCTTTTGATACTTGATTTATATTACATGATATTGATTTAACCTAAGTGATCATTTTAGTATAAGAAAATAATAAAAATAAATTATATACTTATGTCCTTAATAAATGTGATTCTTTCTTTATTGTACATTACATAAATTGTTTCTTGTTTATTTATATTTTTTTCCGCACAAGTATGGTAAGTATTTATTTATATTATTCCTTAAGTATTCCATAAGGATGTATATATATTATATATATATATATATATATACTAATGTTAAAAATAACATAAATAAATAAATAAAAATAAAAGGAAGCTGCCGACTTTAGCTATGTCAGCAAAGGTTAGATACTAGTATATTACTATTAATTGTTCTAATTTGAATTCATTTTTTCTCCATGGTTGTATGCTTCTTTCATCTCTCATGCTCAATATCTAAACTAGTATTAATTGTTCTAATTTGAATTCATTTTTTCTCCATGGTTGTATGCTTCTTTCATCTCTCATGCTCAATATCTAAACTAGTAGTATATAGATATCTTTAAAATGAATTCCACTAATCTTTTTGTTTGAGAGAAATTGGAGCAAGTTGATATACATCATATATCTTAAAAAGGGTAGAAGGTACTCGTCCTATTTATTAATTTGCAATAGCATCTTTGTTCTTTATGACAAGTTTATGACTAGTGTTAAAGTTAGGGTTAAATTTATATATCCCGAGCATATTTGAGTAGTCATATACTTTGTGTATTTGATTATTGTTCTCTTTAAGTGGAATACTGAGACTTGTGTCGTTGTAGTAGTTATTTAATAAACAATTTTTATATAAATATATAGACAATTAAAAGAAAGATTTATTAGTTAAGTTCCATGTGTGTGTTTTAATACCGTGCAGCTATTATTTTTTTTAATTAGAAATTTGAGAAACATGTATCTCATGATTCTTACCATCAAACATCATGTCTTTCTATAATATATATATATATATATATAAATATGTATAAATATTTTGTTACATAATTGATTCTACCTTGTTAGAATATAATTGTAATAAGAAATAATGTCTTAGACTAGTCCAAATAAATGGAATTAACCCTTTGTTATTCGTGTGCTATAGATGAGCAAATTAGTTGATTTTATACCTTACCAATTATGCACAGCTCAATCATTCTGTACTTACTTTATACCACTATGAAATCATAATAAATTAGCTTAATTTTTGGGTAGAAAATGAAATGTCTCTTTATATATATGGTTTAGCATATTTAATGAAAAAGAAAATATGTTATAGGTAATGATATTAGGGCGACACATCAACTACACCTGAGAAAAGAGCATTTAATAGCTAAAAATTTGGAAAGCCGGGATATAAAGTAGCTAAAGTATTCAACTGTAATATAAGAATTATATGATATATGAGTGTCTATTGTGTTCCTATGCTTTACATTCATTCTGATTATGAGCATGATCATTGGTATTTCGATTTCAGCATATATGCTTGGTATTTCTAATGTGGTATTATCATGTACACCGTATAGCCATATATGTTTTATGAAAAAGTTTGAGGTAATAAGTTTTCTGAAATGCCTTAATATTATTGTGTAAAACTATATTTATTGTAGAAAAGTAGAGACCAGGTAACTTTCAGAAGGTTCGCTACAATTCTTCTTCCAAGGTATATAATAGATTATACCACAGTCTTGAGTTTGACAACAATTCTTCTTCCAAGGTATATAATAGATTATACCACAGTCTTGAGTTTGACAGAGTAATGATGAAATATATTTAGTAATGAGCCTCACTGTGGTGAAAGCCAACTAGAGGAGAGCCCATTGGATTATATTAATTTAAGAAGTCCTGTAGGTATAGTGCCGAACTATATAGTATGCACAAGATAAGGAGGAGCCAAAAGGAAAATATTTATAACAAAAAGTTTAAGAAAGTATGATCATGCATCTAGTATATATCATTGAGTGACATTTTATACATTACTTTACTTACTGAGCTGTGGCTCATAGTAGTTTTGTGTTGTAGGTATTGAATGAGATGACTAGATAAGCTTGTGTGTTAGAATAAAGGCCTGATCTTGGTATTATATATATGGATATTTTGACCACATGTGGGGGCCTAGTTTGTGTATTTTGAGATATTTTGTAGTTTCTCAGTGGAGTTGTTCTTAGTTTATTTTCTTAATAATTAATTATTACATTTTGTTATGTAATATACGTATAACTGATCCAAGCTATATATGTAAATAAAGTCAATTATCTACTGAGATTTTAAAAGAAGCATAGAAAGTTCAAACCTGGCTCATATTTTTGAGAAACAGTTATAGGAATATTTAAAAGAAAGTAATGTTTCATTAATGGAAAGTTTAATTAATTCTAACTAGTAGTATATACAAAACAAGGGCGTTACATTCATCTTCTTCAAATGAAATGAATATTTGTGCACTTACAATGCCTCTTTCATGATAACGTCTCATTATTCTCAATTCCTCATATAGTTTCGAGCTGTGAAGTAACCCCCTTTTGAATACTTAAACTGCTACTTCTCCATCCAACTTTTGGATCTCAATCATCTTTTTGTGGAACTACTTAACATACTCCATTGATGGCTCATTCTTTTGCTGCACAACTAGAAACAGGTCATTAGGTTTTTCCCGTAGCTTCATACAGATGGAGAAGTTGTTTACAATCTTCTTGCTGAAATCTGATCAAGATAGTAAGGATTATGACTGTAGTTTATGAAAGCAATTTAAGTATGGTCCATTCAAAATCCAAGTAAATATCTTGCAACTCATTGCTTCTAACTTTTTTTTTTCTTTAGCGAAATAGATGATTTGCAGCACTCATTTAAAGTGGCAAATATGTATTTATAGGTCTGTTGTTTAGTAGGCACATAACTTTGGAGTGTTAAGATTGTCAGGAAGGACCACATCCAACACTTTCCACCATATTATCATATTGCATCTTTGACCATGTCACCTTTGTCACTAGAGATTAAAGGTTTGTGATTCTCGAAAGGAGCTCAACAACTTATGGTGAATGAATAGTGTTCAGATATAGGATAAGCACTCAAAACACTAGTCAGTGGGATGAGCACTCAAAATACCAGTCAGTAACAAAAGGATCAGGTTTTTGATTATTATTGATTAGAAATGGAATATTTCAACAAGATGGAGCATTAGCTGAAGATTTTTGGTATGATAGAGAGCAGGCAGAAGATTTTTACTAGGTCGAACATGAAGGATAGATCTTGTATCTTTGGTGGATGAATGTCTCCTTGGATGTGTATGCTTCCTGAGGATTGATCACTCACTATTGTGATGTCTGGAATCTATCCACTCACTCTAGGGGTTAGGGGTCGTATCCTTGATAGTATCCAAAGTTAACAGATGTAGTGCCGAATTACACGGAGGAATGTCACCCGTAGTTGTGGAGGTGGAGCATATAGGATGCTTAAATTCCCAATGCTGCCTCATATATGGAAACAACTGCTTGTTATGTAGTTCTTAGTTTAGTTGAAGCCATGCTTTCCAATTGGCCTCTGAGGTTGTGGTTCTATGTTCCAATAACCATACTATTTGTGTTACCTCTATGATTCGATTCTTGCTAGCTTCCAATTGATTTGAGCAAGCTGTTGTTCTACTTGTTAGAGCCTTATTTTTCCTTTTCGTTGTCCACCATGGCTAAAGTAAATGCTGGAAATTACATGGAAAATACTTAGATAATGATGATCAAAGGCTCAATGATAAGTGCCAAATTAGAATCTAGATAGAGATTAGCTTAGTCACGTTACTTAAACTTACTTAAAATACCACAAAACAAATAAAAAAATTAAAAACTAAAAATTAAAATTAAAAAGATTAGATTTCTTAAAAGGTATCAAAGTTATTGTTTATTTTTTTGAAAAAACAAATCTTCTTTCTATGAAAAGATAAGATTTCTTATGGAAAAAATACTAAAATTCAAATAGAAAACAAAATACAAAATATTGTCAAATTAAATTTGAATTTCAAGATTATTTAAAGAGGAAAAAAAAAGCAACAATCTAGCCACCAACACAATTACCTCCATTGATGCCGACAGCCTCCACTAACACCGATCTACACCACCCAGCCACCCTTAAAGCTCCATTAATACTCTTCATTTTTCATATGAAATAAAATCGATACTTTTTTTTTTTAAAAAAAATGGTCTTGTGGCTATCATGATCAAAAAATACGGTGATTATGTTTATTATAGAAGCTTAACCATAGATCCATGAGATTGACAAAGAAGATGATGATGTATTTGTAGGTTAGATTCAGCTTCCTATCCAGAAATTACTCATTCTCACAAAAAAAACACCCATAATCTTCAAAGTTTTAAATTCCTAATTTTGATTCGTCAATCATGAAGACTATTACTGTGGTAACCACTATTAACTCTATAAAATTAGAGTTCTCTAGTGTTAATTTGTCTTAATTTTTGCTACATTCTTATTTATATTAAGTTATTTCAATTGTTTTATTTATTGTTTTGATGTTTTACTTGTTTATGAATATAAATGAATAAAATAAAGGTGTTAAATAAGAATTAAGGTGAATTTGTGCCTCACAAATGGGTTTTTCAAATATAGAATCAAAGTTAAATTTGTTATGGTTGTTAGGCAAAGAAAATGAGACAAATCAGAGCTAAAACGAAGAAATGGTGTACTCAGCAAACCAAGGTGCCAAACCAGCAGACAAGTAGCACTACAGCACCAAAAGTGATGCCACAGCACCGCTTCCTGCGTTCTGAGTCAATAGTTGATGGCTGAGATCAACTTTCTGACGATTCAAAGATCCAACTTCAATCTGCTTAGGTTTGCACGAGCCACCTCCTTAAAATCCTATCTTTGGGGTTGAAAGAGAAATGTTGGGATAGAGAGAAAGAAGGGGAGGTAGCCATGAAAAGAGAGGAAGAAGAGGAAGAAAAAGATAAATACAAGCTCCAATCCTCCATTTCTTGATTTCCTCTACAATATCAATACCATCCTTTATTCATGTCATCTTTTCTTTATGTTTTTTGTCAGTTTTTCTTTGTATTTTCCAAATTTAGAAAGTAGTGCAGTTGAGAGTAATTCTTAGAAAGAGGATTCAAGGGAGCAATAACTAAGATTCGAAAAAGAGATTGACAACCTCCTTAAACACCTTCATGCTTTTCTAAGGGTGAATTCTATAACTTTTCTCTTTTTGATTTGTATTTCTTGAATTGATTTGATTATAATGTCATTATTCTCAATTTATATAATGAACTGAATATTTTTTTGTCTAGTTTTACTATGTAGACCAACTTGGTATCTTATGTTTGTTTATTTCTTTCTTATTTCATTAATTAAATTCATTGTTGAGTTATTTGTTTTACCTTATACTTATTGCTCCTACTTAATTGATCACTATAGATTTTTGACTTATTTTGTTTTTGTTTGTGAGGTTCATTTGTTTGTGTGATTATGTATTTGAATAAATAGAGGTATTTTATCTTTTTTTTTTTATGATTATCATGTTCCAATGATAAGAACTTGGGGCGAATTTGAGCATAACTTGTTGAAAAATGTGGATATTACTTTAGTCTTATAGATAATTCTTGTATTAGTTCCATTTTGATTAAGAAAGTCTATATTTGAACACAATGCCTTGATCTTTGATTTGTGTGTGAATCTAAAGAATGTTTATGTGAATATGACATTTTGATAATCTCACATGTACTAGAATTTGCTTGATAATCTATTGAGACAAAATCCTAGATAATATTTCACTAAGGAAATGATTTAGGCAATCTTTGGACCGTTTGAGCCTTTTAAGCTAAGCATGATACATTTTATCTCTAGTACACTTATTTTGAATCTTGTAAAACCTTTTCTTTTTCAGCTATATATATATTGGCTTAACCTAAAATAATATCATTTAACTTTTACTCCTTGAGTATATTAATTATTCTTATTGAATTATTTTGAGCTATGCTATATTATGGGAGGATGGATGGAGTGAGATTATGAAAACAAAAAAAGAGAGTTACACACTTGTTCATGAAAGAAAGAAATAAGTTTGAGGGTGTGCACCTCAACAACAACCAAAAAAAAAGAAGAAAAAGAAAAGAATAAGCATTTGCCTATAAATTGATAGAAGAAAAAGAAATTTTGATTTTATTGACGTATTACTTAGTGAGTGAAAGAATAATTCTACATGAGTCCTAGAGTTAATGTATTTAAAGGTAATTTAAAGTTATTTTATCCAAAACATCATACCTTCACCTAAGCCCACATTACAACCTTAATGAACACCTTTTAATCCTTGGTATTATGTTAATCTATATTAGTAGAAATGGATTTGAAAAGCAAATTTATGGAACTTAATTGTTACCTTTAAGATTTTATGCTTAATATATATTTGCATAAACTTATCTGAATTTCACATAATTATAAGAGAAAGGCATTTACATACACACACACACGAGAAATTTAATCAGAGATGGGACATACTCTAAAGTTACTCTTAATATCTAGCCAATATTTGTACTTTTCTTTAAGTTATGTTATTGTGTGAGTATTGAGGAACCAATTGGAAATCATTAATTTCAGTACATTACATTTTACGTATTTTTAGGTATTTTTCTTCTTTTTTTTTCCTCGAGGACTAGCAAAATCTTAAGTTTGAGAGTGCGTTAACTTTATAAAATTGGAGTTATCTAGTGCTAATTTACCTTAATTTTTGTTGTGTTCTTATTTATATTAAGTTCTTTTAATTATTTTTCTTGTTATTTTGATATTTTACTTTTTTATGAATATAAGAGAATAAAATAAGGGAATTTAATATGAATTAATTGGTTTTCAAATATTGGGATCGAAGTTGAATCTATTACAATTATAACACAATGAATATGAGGCAAATCAGAGCCAAAACGAAAAGATGGTGCACTTGGGAATCCGAGGTGCAAAACCAATAGAAAAGTGGTGCTGCAGTACAGAAAGTACACTGTAGTGCCAACTCTAGGGAAGTTTTGGTACTGCAATGCCAAAAATAGCACCGCGACATCACCTCCTGTGTCTTGACTCAATAATTGACGATCGAGATCAACTTTTTGACGATCCAAATATCCAATTTCGACCTGCCTTAGGTTTGCACGAGCCACCTCCTTAAAATCCTATCTTTAAGATTGAAAAAGGGATGTTGGGATATAGAGGAAGAGAGGGAGGCAACCATGGAAAGAGAGAAAAAAGAGGAAGAAGAAGATGAATACAAGCTCCAATTCTCCATTTCTTGATTTCCTCCACAACATCAACACTATCCACTGTTTATACCATTTTTTCTTTATTTTTGTTTAGTTTGTCTTTGTATTTTCTATATTTAGAGAGTAGTATAGTTGAGAGTAAATCTTAGAAAGAGGATTCAAGGGAGCAAGAGCCAAGCTTAGAGGAAGAGCTTGACAACCTCCTTGAACACCTTCATGGTTTTCTAAGAGGGAATTCTTTAACTTTTCTCTCTTTGATTTTGTATTTCTAGAATTTATTAGATTATAATGTCATTATTCTTAATTTATATTCTGAACTAAATATTTCTTTGTCTAATTTTACTAAGTGAACCAATCTAGTATCTTGTGTTTGTTAATTTCTTTTCTATTTTATTAATCAAATCCAATGTTGATTTATTTATTCTACATTATGCTTATTGCTTCTATTTAATTGATCACTAAATAGATTGTTGAGTGAAATTTCTTTGAGCTTGGAAAGAGGATAAGAAATTTGGACTTAGATAAAATAACTTAAGATCACCTAATATAGGGTGAGTTTGCATAGGATAGGAATATATATATATATATGTGACTTGTGCAACCTTTGTGTGTGAATAACTAAACTTAATGAATTTAGTCAATTTATGTTAGGAGTAACATATTAGCTTCTCTAAATATTTTTACTTAGGTCTTGAAAAGGAATTTGTGAATACATTTGGATTTTCAGTTGACAACTCTAGTAGATTAATTAATGTAAGAAACAAATTGAGATATTGTGTTCTTAAAGGATGGTTGGAGAATTAGTATACTTAGACATTTTTCTTATTATTTGCTTTCATTTCATTTCCATGATTGTTCAGTTTCCTTTATTTTATTTCTCTAAAATCCATATCTTGTTATTTGGATAAAGTTAATATTGATCAATTTTATTACTTAACTTAGACTTAGTAATCAATTCTCGTAGGTTTGACACTCTAACTCTTAAATCTATATCACTTATGTTCGTGTGCATTTGCACGGAAAGGCATGAGTATAATTTATAATTGTATATTCCAACCAACAACCAACGAGAGAGGAATATGAAAATGCAAGGCCGCCAGTGACAACCTAATTTTGAACAGCTACTCCGAAGAAGGAACAGGAATCCACTTAGAGATAAAAGAGGGAGGACAAAAAAAGACATGAAGAGGAGAGACTAAAAGAGGTTTTTTTTTTTAATTAGTACTTTTTATTCATATCAATTTTCCTTCACCTATAATAAAATAATATATTCAGTTTGATATGTTATTAACCCAAATTCCTCATAAGATACGGGAGCCATCAAAGTACTAAACTAAAGAAATTAAATCTAAAACTTAATGATGCTATTAAATATAGAGATATAGTTTCTAGCTATTCCTCATTTTTACGGCTTGTCATTTTATTTGTCGTTCTTGATACCAAATTTTATGACATTAATATTAACTAAATTTTTCTTTTCAGGGATATTATTAGCTTTGTTAGACATATGAAACTCTATTAACAATTACTGTAATGAACTTAAGGTGTATTGAATTTCTTTATCATTTGCTAAGAGTAAGAAGGAGAAGTAATGAACGAAAGAATCTGGTTTTCATTGCTCAAAGATAACTGTACAATGGGAGCTAGCTTATATAGAGCTAGAATGAGCTTAACAGTTATAACGAACTAATCAAGTGGTATAACAAGCTTAACCAATCTGCAACTAATAGCTAAGCACAATTCTAACTAACTCTCAGTAGCAATATCCCTGACAGCCCCCTCAAACTCGGTATAGAAAGGTTTTCTACTCTGAGTTTGTCTCTATGTCTATGAAACTTGGCACTTGAGATTGCTCTAGTGAATCCATCTACAATTTGACCTTGAGAGGGAGTATGTTTCACTTGAAGTTGTCTTTTGATGACTTTCTCTCAGACCAAGTATAAATCAAGCTCAATATGCTTGGTTCGAACATGTAAAACTGGATTGGCTGCAAGCATTACTGTGCTCAAATTATCACACCAAACAACATGAGATTTAGTAGCAACAACCTTTAACTCATACAGAAGTGATTAAAGCCATGTAAGTTCTGCAACAACATTTGTGAGGCTTCTATACTCTGCTTTAGCGCTTGATTTGGAGATAGTATGCTGCTTTTTGGACTACCAAGCCACAAGATTAGCATCAAGGAAATTGCTAAAAACTGGTGTGGTTCAACGGTCATCAGGATTAGATGCCCAATTTGCATCACAAAAGGCTACTAAGTCAAGTGATGTACGCTTTTGTAAATAAAGATCAAGATATAAAGTTCCACTAAGATATCTCAAGATCCTCTTAACGGCACTTCAATGAGTTTGAAGTGGATTTTGCATAAATTGGCACACATAATTCACACTGTAGGTAATTTCAGGTCTAGTCATAGTTATATATTACAAAGCCCCAACAACTGGCCCATATAATTGTACATCTTCTAATGGATTTTTACCATAAGTAGATAGCCTTAACCCACTAGTCGTTGGAATAGATGTTGCTCGTGCATATTACATTTTAGTTCGACATAGCAGGTCTTTAATGTATTTAGTTTGAGAGAGATGAAAACCTTGAGTGGTATGATGAACTTGAATACCAAGAAAGTATTTTAGTTCACCCAAATCCTTTAGAGCAGAAGCTTTGTTTAAATCAGAAACAAGTTGACCAATAATAGCTTAACTACTACCTGTGACCAGAATATAATCCACATACACCAGGATTATAGTGGTGTGCTGTGGTGTAATTCTTATAAACAATGATTGATATGCTCGTGCTGAATTAAAACCAAAAGAGGTTAAAGGAAGTTTAAGTTTTTAAACCAAGCTCTAAGAGCTTGTTTAAGCCCATATAAGGCTTTATGAAGATTGCAAATGAGAAAAGGAGAATCTACTCGTACATAACCTGGTGGTTGTTCCATAAATACCTCCTCTTGAAGAGTGCCATTCAGGAATGCATTGTTCACATCTTACCGTCAAACACGCCAGCCATTGTGTAGGGCAAGTGTGCGAGAAACTCGGAAGGTTATATGCTTTACAACAAGACTGAAAATTTTTGTAAAATCAAAGTCAGCTTGTTGATGAAAACCTTTTGCAACTAATCTAGCCTTGTACCTATTGAGACTATCATCTGTATTTTCTTTAACTTTAAATATCCACTTACACCCAATAGCAGTTCTCCTAGCTGGTAAAGACACTTGACTCCAAGTTTGATTGCGGGTTAGAGATAATAATTCATCATCCATTACTGCCTTCCAATTAGGATTCTAAAGAGCTTCATATACAAACGTTGGTTCTGAAACAGCCAGAAACACTTTAGGCTTAGAAATACTTGACTTAGAACGAGTTTGCATAATATCATTATTATCTGGTAGCAGTAACGGAACAATAGGAACAGAAGCTTGGATTATATCATTGTTAGCAGCGTCTGGTGTAAAAATAAGAAAAGAAGTTGTAGTTCTTGTAACAGGAGCTTGGATCACATCAATGTCATTAATAGCAGTAGCTGATATAGTTGTATTTGGTATAGGTGGATTGACAATAGATAGAAGTGGAGCTGGAGGATTATGATATCTTGTGATATGATACATTTCTCCCTGTAAAACATCATCAAAAATAGGATTTCTAGTAGATAGATCAGTGGCAGGTGGTTGTGGAGTTGTATATTGACCACAAGGAGTAGACATAGAGGCAAGAAGAATATGAGAAGATGGAAGAGAAAAATCTTAGAAAGTAGTGGAACCGATTGTTGGAAAAGTAGACTGAGAATATGTATAAGGAAAAATTTGTTCATTAAAAACAATATCCCTTTAGATATATATTCTGCCGTTAGGATCAAGATACTTGTAACCTTTATGATTTAGACTATAACCAAGAAATGTACATTGTATTGACTGAAATTGTAGCTTGTGTTTATTATATGATCTGAGATTATGAAAACAAGCATATCCAAAAGTTCTTAATACAGAATAATCTGGCTTGGTTTTAAACAAAACTTCTAAAGGAGTTTTGTGACTAAGAAGAGGAGCAGGCAGCCTATTAATAAGGTAAACAACAATTCTAAGAGCCTCATCCCAAAATTTAAGTAGCATGGACGCATGAGCAAGAAACGTTAAACCATTATCAACAATGTATCGATGTTTCCTTTGTGCAGTGCCATTTTGCTCATGCGTTGCTGGATATGAGTATCTATGAACAATCCCATTTGTGGCTAAAAATTTTGTAAAGTCACTATACTCCCCACCCCAATCAGATTGAAGCATTTTAAGTTTAGTAGCAAGTTATAACTCAACATGCGATTTAAATTATAAAAAGGCTTGAAATACTTCAGACTTATTTCTGAGTAAGTAGATCCAAGTAAACCTAGAATAGGCATCAATAAAATGTATATAATACTTATATCTATTAAATGAGGGAGTAGGAGATAGACCCCATAAGTCTGAGTGAACTAATTGCAAAAATTCTTTATAAACCATGTGAGAGATAGGAAAAGGTAACTTGTGTGTTTTTCCAAGATAACAGGATGAACAAAAGGAGTTAGAACTTTTATTAATGTTTGACAAATTCAATTGGATAGAACAGTCTGTATAACTTTTTCTAATGGATGTCCTAGCCCATTTGTGCCACTGATCAAATGAACATAGCCAATTAAGGGTAAGGAACAGATTCATCCAATGCAAGACAAGAAGAAACTCTAGCTGGGGCAGTTGAGAGAAAAGGTAGTTGAGTATGATAAAAAATATAGAGGCCATTCTTGAGACTCTCCTTTAGTAAAATCTGATGTGTAATCCAATCCTTGACAAAACACAAATCAAAATGAAATTCAAAATATACATTATTTTCCTTGGCAAACTTTGACACACTCAATAGATTTTTTGTAATATTAGGCATATGAAGAAAATGATTCAAAGACAAAAGTTTAGAGGAAAACTGAGATGGAAAATGAGTATTGCCAATATGTTTAATAGTCAAACTTGTACCATTGCCAACACATATCATTTTTGAGCTTGTGTATTCCTCACTAACCATGAGATTATTAGGATCTGGAGTCACATGGTTAGTGGCACTAGAATCTGGGTACCAATTGGTGTCCCATGTAGTAGTTAGATTAGTAACAATACCTGCATTTGAGGTGGTGACTAAGAAAATTATTGTTAAGTAGCTAACAATGCTTGCATTGATGACTGAGATGAATTTGCTTAATGAGAAACCCCTTAGAAAGACTTGTCCAATTGATAAAAGCAATTGCGAACAACATGACCCATCTTGCTATAGAGTTGACATTGTAGTTTATTGCCATAAGGCTAGGAAGTTCGACCACTTCTCTTATGGAAACTATAATATCCCCTAATTTAGGTATGTACTTAAGCTTGTGCCCAGTAAGTAAATCTCATGCATGCAATGAATGCCGTGATTTATGAAGAATGCACTTTAAAAATCATAACTATGCAACTCCTCCTTTGAAAATCATCTTAAGAGCAATGATAGCATATGTTAATATGGATATTTTCAAATATATGTTTGAAAATATCCATATTAACATATTTCATTTTTGAAACATATGAAAAATATATTAAGTCTTAAGAAAAATATTTCATATGTTTGAAACATATTTCATATTTCATCATATTTCATTATCTATGCAACCCCTCAATGTAGGATCATTACTTTGTATGACCTTAATTCATTCCAAAAGTATTCATTTTACTGTCAGAGTAGCCATATAGGCAGAATTCCCTTGATCTACTACTTCTAATCTCAAACATTATATATCCAAAATTAGCGGTAGAATTTCACGTATTGAAGCAACAGAGCTAAAAGATTTTTAAATTTATGCATCTGCATCTACATTCACCTTTCCTAGATGACAGTTGATCATACAATCATAATCTTTTACTAACTCGAGCCATTGTTGTTGCCTCATATTGAGTTCTATTTGTATGAAGAAATATTTCAAACTTTTATGATCAGTATAGATTTCATACTTAACCCTATACAGATAGTGTCGCAAATTTTTAAAGCAAACACCACTGCAGTAAGTTTTAGATCATGTGTTAGGTAATTCTTCTCGTATTCTTTTAATTGTCATGAGGCATAAGCTATTACTCTTCCGTGTTGCATGAGAATACATCCTAAACCATTTTTGGATGCATCACTATAGATGACAAACCCATCAACTCCTTTAGGAATAGCCAAAATAGGGGCAGTAGTTAATCGTTGCTTCAGTTCCTTAAAACTTTTTTCACAATTATCATACCATAAGAATTTCACATTCTTTTGGATAAACTATCTTAGTGGTGATGCAATCTTTGAAAAACCCTTCACAAACCTTCTATAATATCTTGTAAGACTAAAGAAACTTTTAACTTCTTTTATACTAATCAGTATTGGCCATTGTTGAACTACTTTCACCTTACTAAGGTCAACAAATACACCATCTTTAGAAACAATATGTCCTAAAAAAGAAATTTGTTTCATCCAGAATTTGTACTTCATAAATTTGGCATAAAGCTTATTCTCTCAAAGAATTTTTAAAATAGTGCGTAAATGTTGTTCATGTTCTTCTTTAGACCGAGAGTATACCAAAATGTCATCTAGAAAGACGATAATAAATTGATCTAAATAATCTTTAAATATTTGATTCATCAGCTCCATAAAAGCTGCAGCAGCATTCGTTAGGCCAAAAGGTATGACCAAAAATTCGTAATGTTCGTATCTCATTATGAAAGTAGTCTTTGATACATCATCTTCCTTAACTTTCAATTGATGATATCCTGATCTGAAATCAATTTTGAGAAGTGTCCAGCTCCTTGTAGATGATCGAACAAGTCTTTAATCCGAGGCAAGAAATATTTATTCTTTATTGTTACTTTGTTCAATTCCTTGTAATCGATACATAGTTTCATTGAACCATCTTTCTTCTTAACAAGAAGCACTGGAGCTCCCTTTGGTGAATGACCAGGTCTGGTAAACTTCTTATCTAAAAGATATTGAACTTGTTCTTTAAGCTCTTTCAATTTAGTTAGAGCCATGTGATAAGGTGTTTTAGAAATAAGTGTCGTACCAAGGACCAAATCTATCACAAATTTGATCTCACGATTCGGGAGTAGACCACACAGATCTTCTGGGAAAACATCTACAAAGTCCTAAACTACTGGTACTTGGCTTACTGTGATCTCTTTCTTTGGCACCTTAACTATTGATGCAAGATAACCAACAACACCTTTGTTCAGCATGTGTTAAGCCTTCATTACAGTAATAATAGGTACTTAGGGTACACCCCTAACTCCAAGGAAAGAAAAACTTGGTCTAGTTAGTAGTTGAAAAGTCACATCCTTTTTACTACCATCAATGGTTGCATAATTTGCACTAAAACAATCCATACCCAGTATGATATCAAAATCACGAATGTCAAGAAAAACAAGGTCTACAAATACTTCTCATCTATCAACTAGGATTTTGCACCCTTTGAGCTTGCAACAAGATTTTAGAATAGATCCTGAAGGTGTGTAAACACTAAACCATTTATGTAAAGGTTCTAGTATAGCTTCTAACTTTTAAGCAAAGGATAAGTTGACAAAAGAATAAGTAGCTCCCGAATCAATTAAAATAGAAGTAAGAATACTAGAAACAATCATGATACCTATAACACATAGTATATGAAATCAATACAATGGTTGTTACTAAAAGGTCTACTTAGTAGAGTTTACCTATAATAACATCATCTGAAGTATCAGTTTCTTTATATATCATAGCATAAATACGCCCTACTGTTTTCATTTGTCTATTGTTGCCACCAATGGTCTGATTTTCCTTATAGTTTTGGATAAAGTGCATTGACTTTCTACATTTAAAACACAAATTAGAACTCATACAACATTCACCTGAATGAACCTTTCCACACTTTTCACAAGTTGTTACCATCTTTTTATTGTTATTGCTACCTTTGTTGCCTCTTCTATGACTTCCTTTCCTCTTTTAGTTGTTTCTATTCTAGAGCTTTCCTTTCTGATTTATGCCTGATTTTTGACTATCTAGTTGACGAAACTTCTCATCATCTTTAGCTAAAATCTAAGCCCAATCCAAACTTTAGCATAGGTGGTTAACTTCAAAACTTTGTTCAAGTGCCTTAAGTCAGGTTTCAATCCCATCTCAAACTTCCTCGCCTTACGCTTCTCAGTATCTACCAAATGTTGTGCAAAATGGGATAGTTGTTCGAATCGACATTTATATTGTGAAACACTCATGCACCCTTGCACTAAATTGATGAACTCTATCTATTTAGCTTGTCTCATATAGTATAGAAAGTACTATTCAAAGAATATTTCTTTGAAATGATTCCATGTGATAGAGTTGGCTTGAGTATTGTGGATACGATTAGTCATTTCCCACCAACGTGTTGCCATGCCTTACACCATAAAAATAGCGCTCTCAACACGTTGTTGATCGGAACACGTCTACACATTAATAAGCGAAAGATGTGTTCCAATTCTTTTATCCAGCCTTTTGCAATATATAGGTTTGTGCCTCCTTGAAAACTTGATGGTTTCATTATCTTGAATTGCTCATAAACAGGGAGTGTTACTCCACTAGGATGAGGAACTTAAGCAGTTTGTACATGTGGTTGTTGTTGTTGGTGCTGTAAAACTTGGTTAACAAAATTTATTATGAGCTACACCAGGTTATCCACATTTATCTACACATTCTGAGTCTGACTCCTAACTTAACATTGGGGCTGAATACCCTCTCCTTCTATAAAGGCATTTTGTGGAATGTTTTGTCATGGCGATATCTCTAAAAAGAAAAATCTTACTAAAGTCTCATTTTAGAGTTCTAGATAAAAATAGTAATAAATATGTATGACAAAAATCATCTATATAAAAGAAACATAAATAATTCCATTTCATCTCTTTCACATACCAGTTGGCCGAAAGCGGGCTTTTCATGGCTATAACCTACTTTTACCCACCTTTTTTTTTAAAAAAAAAAGTCTACGAAATCAACTAAACTCTTTCTCTGATACCAACTATAATATCCCCTAATTTAGGTATGTACCTAAGTTAGAAAATATTTAATTTCCATATTCATCTAATATCATAAAAGCGAAAAAATCCAGTAACAATTTTTTTTCTTAAAACAAAAAGTATTTAAACTGAAAAAAAAAACCTCTTATTAAAACATCCAGAACCAAACTTAATACTCAACCTCTAGTAATTTTTTACTCATCTGAAAATTTTAAAAAGAATGGGATAAGCTTGCACCTATTAAGTAAATCTCATACATGCAATGAATGTCGCAATTTATGAATAATGTGCTTTAAAAATCATAACTATGCAACCCCTCTTTTGAAAATCATCTTAATCATAAACGTTATCATTTTATAAAAACTTTCATATTTAAGCTTAATATAGTGTGATACCAAGTCTATCAGAATTTATGAGCCAAAAACAAGGTGTCATAACAAGCAAATGATCTTGTAGCTATTCAGATCCTATATAGCTATCATACTACAATGACTAGCATCATAGTTTAAACATTCATTCTTAACATGGTGATTATAGGTCATTCAATCAGGTACACATACTCATTTCAAAAACTTAATACACACTAAAAAAAACATTCTTGTTTGAACAAAAATTTGAATGCATAGTGCTTTAGAAATCATTCTTTGAAAATCATAATCTCTTGTGCAATTTATGCAATACTTGTGCATATGTATGACATACCTAATATGCAAACTAATATGATATAGCATATAATAATATATTATAATGATCACAATAACATCACATAGTAGTACATAAAATTATACATAAACATAAAGGGTGAGATTTACTTACATCAAGTCCTTAAAAAAACTTTGTAGTGAAATACCACACAACCAACTTCGTTGAAACTATGTGTTTCTTCTTTATCTTTTATTTTTTATTATTTATACAAAAGTATTCATTAAAAAAAATATTAATACATGCTATCATTGCTCTTAAGAAACATATTATATATGTTTGAAAATATCTATAACATAAAATAACATAATAATTTTCATAACAAAAACCAAATTTGTAAACATTTAGCAAACTAAGCATACTTAAATAATTTTAGATTCAACAATATAATTCAGTTTATTCTGAAACTTTGTATAGTGCTTTAAGATATATAAACAAAGATTTAGAAAAATTATCAGGATTTATAAAAAAAATATTTTTAGTATGTTTTTCATAATTTTGATTCCAAATCTTGTAACCTAGTAAAACTGTTAAACTAAAAATCAGTGTACAATTGTATAATTTTACAGATTTTTCTTAAATCAAAATAATCTGAAACTTTATAAAGTACTTTTAGTAGAATATAAAAAATATATAAAAATTATAAATTATAAAATAAACCATTTGATAGCACTTTAAATTCATAAAATTCTATATCAGGATTCATATCAGCATAAAAATCAGCAACATAATAAAGAATTCAAAAATCATGTTTAATTTTATAAATTTCCAAAAATTATGAAAATATTTTAGAATCTAATCACACATTGATAAACATCCAGTAAAAATTTCAAGTCGAAAAAGTATCAATAGCATAGTGTTTGAACAAATAATAAATGGGAATATCAAATCTGCCAGATTCACTAACCTTTAGGACAATATAAATAAGAAATTTAAATACAAATAAAAATAAACTCCTATGATCATAAAAATTTTCAGAATATAACATAACATATAAATAAACAAGTCATATAGATATATAATATTTAGATATATAACATGACATCTCACAAAAATTTTGTTAATGTATAACTATTTCATTTATCATAACCATAAATTTTAAAACACATGAAAAATAAAAATCATATTATAGGACAGACTTAATATTATAGAAACCTCCCCTAAAATTCTGAAAACTATATTGCCCCTGGAAATCATTGCTGTCTGGAATGAAATTGCGAGATGGATAGTCTCCTCAAGCCTAAAAGTTGTGTTGATTGCAAGAATTAGAACCAAAGGAGTATGGACGAGCTACCTGAGTCAATTGAAATATATTCTTGGACTGAGTAGCTAAATTTGCAGCCACATTGGAGTTTGACTCAAGCTCTTTCATATTCTTTTCAATATGTGATTCTTGAGTAAGTAAAAGAGATTCTATTTCAACTACACTATGAGTATCAGTTCTTGAAGATATAGACATAATAAAAGTATCATATTCTTCTGGAACACCATTGAATATGGCTTCAATGTGATCAGAATTTGAAATAGTGTACCCAACAAAAGTAAGTAAATCAACATAATTTTTTATTTTCAACAAATATTCATTAAGAAAAAGAGCCCCTTTTCTTGTATTTTGAACTTGAGTTTTGAATTAATTGACTTTGGCTCGAATTTGTGCAGTAAAACTTTGGCTCGAATTTTGTGCAATAAAATATTGATCAAGAGTTCACCAAACCTATCCAGAAGTCTCACACCCAATCACGCGAGTTAGAACACTTTTGGTCATGGAAGAAAGAAGCCATGACATAAGCAACTGGTCTTACTACTCTCATTCGAGAAAAGCCAAGTTGAGTTGAAGGTTAGCTTTTGTTGATTCCATAAAATTAGAGTTATCTAGTGCTAATTTACTATAAGCTTTGCTATGTTCTTATTTATTTTAAGTGTTTCAATTATTTTTCTTATTGTTTCGATATTGTGCTTGTTTATTTATATAGAGAATAAAATAAAAATGTTTGATGCAAATAAGAGAAATTTGTGCCTCACAAATAGTTCTTTCAAACCATTAGAATTAAGTTGAATCTGATACGATCTTAACGCAATAAAAATAAGGTAAATTGAAGCTCAAACAATGAAATAGTGCACTCGGGAATCCGAGGCACCAAATTAGTAGAAAAATGGTACTGCAATGCTAAAAAGTGGTGTGGCAGTACCAACTCTTAGGAAGTTTTAGTGCCACCTCTTATGTCCTAGGTCAATAATTGACGGCCAAGATCAACATTTTGACTATCCAAAGGTTCAGATTCGGCCTACCCTAAGTTTGCACAAGCTATCTCTTTAAAACCCTATCTTTGGGATTGAAAGAGACATGTTGGAATGGAGAGAAAGAAGGGGAGGCAGCCATGATAGAAGAAGAAGAAGAAGAGGAAGAAGAAGAAGAAGAACATATGCTCCAATCCTCCATTTCTTGATTTCCTCCACAACATTAACATAATTCTTTGCTCATACTATCTTCTATTTATTTTCTTATGAGTTTTTTTCTTTGTATTTTCTATAGTTAGGGAGTGATATTGTTGAAAATAAATCTTTAAGGAAGAATACAAGAGAACAAGAACCAAGTTTGAAAGAGAAGATTGACAACCTCCATGAACACCTTCAAAAACTTCAAAGAGGGGACATTCTAAAAAGCTTTTCTCTTTGATATTTTATATTTTTTGAATTCATTGTATTAAAATTTTATTGTTCTTAATTTATACCATGAACTAAATTCTTTTTTGTCTAGTTTTACTATGTGAACTAACCTAGTATCTTGTGTTTGCTTATTTCTCTTCTTTTACATTGAGTTATTTGTTTTATTATATTCTTATTGCTTCTATTTAATTGATCATTAAATAGATTGTTGAGCAAAACTTTATAAACTTGGGTAGGGGAATTTAGATTTGGACATAGGTAGAATAAACATAAGACCACCTAATATGGAGTGAGCATGCATAGGATAGAAATATACCTATGTGACTTGTACAACCTTTGTATGAGGATAACTAAACTTAATGAATCTAGTCAACTTATATTAGGAGTAACATATCAGCTTGTCTAAGTATTTTTACTTATGTCTTGGAAAGAAGTTTGTGAATACATTAGAATTCTCGGTTGATAACTCTAGTAGATTAATTAATTTAAGAAAGAAATTATGAAATAGTATGACAAGAGAATAGTTGGGGAATTAATAAATAGAGATATTTTTCTTAAAAAATTTATCTTTTATTCATTTTACATGATAGTTTAGTTGTCTTATTTTATTTCTTCAAATTCTATATATTATTTGTTTGGATAAAGTTAGGGTTGAGATAATTTCAATACTGAGCATTGAATTAGAAATCAATCCTCATAGATTCGACAGTCTACTTCCATATCTATATTACTTGTGACCGTGAACACTTATATGGGAGTGTGTGAGTATAATTTATAGTTGTACATTCTAACTAACAAGTTTTTGACACCATTGTCAGAGATTGAAATACTAATTCTTGTTAATATTAATACCAGTCGATTCTAGCTTTAATTCAAACTTTTTATTTATTTATTTAATTTTTTTTAGGTATTTTCAATGGCTTACTATGATTATTATGGAGGTGGAGACATAATGTACACTGATGACCAATGGCATGAATCTCTCATGACCATGAGCACTCAATTGAGTGAAGTGAACAAAAAATTATGGAGTTGACTGCTCAAATAAGTAATTGACCAAGAAGGTAGGTACCTTGAGTGCACAAGTTTTCCATTATTCATTTATAAATTTCCAAATATATGGAAAAAGCCACCCAAGGGAGAGATGCCCAATCAACTTGCAATCAATACACTTTGTTGCGAATTGCCATATGAGTTACCCGCATTCAAATTTCTACAATCTGAGTTGGGAGGCATATTATGATTACTCTTTATACAACAATCAAGGTTCATCACCATATTTTTATGATGAGCCTATATTGTCATCGAAATTTCCTCAACAACCACCTAAGCAAGAAGATAAGTCATTATTGGAGGAGGTGCTTGAGCACTATATAAGAAGAATGGATGCATATCTCCCCAAGCAAGAGGAAAAGTCATTTTTAGAAGACATAATGATGTAACAAATGCAAAGAATGGATGTTTTCCTCCAAGAGCAAGATGCCTCCATCCGAAATTTTGAATATCAAATAAACTATCTTGCTACAATCATCAACTATTCCGAAGACACCTTTCATGGCAACACTGATTTAACTCCAAAGGAGTAATATTGCACCACTACAACTTGTAGTAGTTTGTATGAAGATGAGTCAATGTTTGAGCTTCAAGAAAAAGAAGGAGACAGGAGAAATACAGCCATACAAAGTAATCTGGAGTAATATGTGAATATCAACATGGCGTCCTTTGAAGAAAATCAATCCCAAGGCCACCATTGATGAGAAAGCTTCAAATTGAAGACCTTGAAGAGGAATTTTCTTGTCCACAACTGCTAAATCAACAATTTTTAATAAGTGGACTCTTGGTAACTCATTATCACCAGTTCTTCTCTCCTAATTATAGATATGAGGTGTTGTATTCTCAAAATAGGAGTTCAAAAGATCACATTCATGCATTGAGATGGTCAATTGATGATATAAAGGGTAGACCTCAATTAGTCTCAACTTGTGGATTAGCCACAAGTAAGAAAGCAAGCCAAAGCCTTTAATTCAAATACTTCTTAGAAGGCAACACAAATATTTCTTTCCATATTGGTGTATTGAGTAATCTAAGGAGTTGGTACCACTTCAAGGAGAACAAATTTCATGGCTATGTGACAACGAGAGGAGTATCCCTAAACTCATTCTTTTATTCTTTAAATTTCCAATATTTTGCATGCTAAGTTTAGGGGAAGGAGTAAATCTTGTTGGATTGTGCTTATGTTTATTTATTTTTTGTTGGGTGTTTATTTTCCTAGTTGTGTGATTGTGTGTTTGAATAAATAGAGGTATTTTGTAATTTTTTTGGTGATTACCTAGTTCCAATGATAAGAACCTTGAGTAAATTGGTGCATAACTTGTTGAAAAATATGGATATTGGCTTAGTTTATGGATAATTCTCGTGTTAGTTGCATTTTGATTGTAAAAGTCTATATTTGAGTACAATACTTTTATCTTTGATTTGTTAGTGAATCTAGAGAATATTTATATAAACATGACACTTGATAATCTCACAAGTGCTAGAATTTGCTTGATGATCTATTGAGGTGAAATCCTCGATAACATTTTACCAAGAAAAGGATTTAGGTAATCTTTAGACTATTTGAGCTTTTCAAGCTAACCATGATATACTTTATCCCTAGTACATCTATTTTGAGCCTTGTAAAGCCTTTTTGTTCAACCACACACATATTAGCTAAACTTAAAATAATATCATTCAACCTTTACCTCTTGAGCATATTGACTATTCTTATTAAATTATTTTGAGTTATGCTATGTTATGGGAGAATGGGTGGAGTGAGATTGTAAAAACCCAAAAAAAAAAAACAAATAAAAAAGAGAGTTACACACTTTTTCATAAAAGAAAGAAATAAGTTTGGGAGTATACCACTCAACAACAAAAAAAAAAAGCAAATAAAAAAACGACAAAAAAAAGAATAAGCGTTTGGCTTTGTGTTCATAGAAGAAAAGAAATTTTGATTTTATTGGCATATTACTTGGTGAGTGAAAGAATAGTTTTAATGAGTCCTAGAGTTAATGTGCTTAAAGGTGATTTGAGCTTACTTTATCGAAAACATGATAACATGATACCTTCACCTATGCCTACATTACAACCTTAATGAAGACTTTTTGATCCTTAGAGTAGTGTTTATCTACATTAGTAGAGATGGATTTGAAAAGTAAACTTATGGAACTTGATTGCTACCTTTGAGATTTTGTGCTTAATATATGTTCTCGTAAACTTATCTGAATTTCACACAATGATAGGAGAAAGACATGTGTATATACACATGAAAAATTCGATTTGAAATGGGATGTGCTCTTGAGTTATTCTTAATACCTAGCAAATATTTGTACTTTTCTTTATGTCATATTATTATATGAGTATTGAAGACTAATTGCAAATGATTAGTGTCGGCAAAATACTTCTTGTGTGTTTTTAAGTATTTTTCTTTTTCTTTTGCTCTAGGACTAGCAAAATCTTAAGTTTGGGAGTGTGTTAACTTTATAAAATTAGAATTATCTAGTGCTAATTTGCCTTAAGTTTTGCTATATTCTTGTTTATATTAAGTTGTTTCAATTGTTTTAGTATTTGCTTGTTTATATATATAGAGAATGAAATAAAGGTGTTTGATGCAAAATGAGATGAATTTGTGCCTCACAAATGGTTCTTTTAAACCATTAGAACTAAACTTGAATCTGATACAGTCGTAATGCAATGAAAATGAGGTAAATCAAAGTTCAAATGAATAAATGATGCACTTAGAAAGCTGAGGCACCAAACTAGTAGAAAAGTGGTACTGCAACGCTAAAAAGTGGCACCATAGTACCAACTCTCAGGAGTTTGGTGCTGTAGCACTAAAAATAGTACCACGATACTACATTTTGCATCTAGGGTTAATAATTGACAGTGGAGATCAACTTTTTGACGAACTTAAGGCCCAGATTTGGCCTACCATAGGTTTGCATGAGCTACCTCTCTAAAATTGTATCTTTGAGGTTGAAAGAAGTATGTTGGGATAGAAAGAAAGAGAGGGAGGCGGTCATGGAAGGAGAAGAAGATATGCTCCAGTCCTCCACTTCTTGATTTCTTCCATAACATCAACATTCTTTGTTCATACCATCTTCTATTTATTTTCTTGTTAGTTTTTTTCTTTCTATTTTCCATATTTAAAGAGTAATATTGTTGAGAGTAAATCTTTGAGGGAGGATATAAGAGAGCAAGAGCTAAGTTTGGAGGAGGAGATTGACAACCTCTATGAACACCTTCAAGCTTTTCAAAGAGGGAGAATTCTAAAACTTTTTTCTCTTTGATATTTTGTATTTCTTGAATTCATTGTATTAAAATTTTATTTTTTTCAATTTGTACCATGAACTAAATTTCTTTCTGTCTAGTTTTACTATGTAAAGCAACCTAGTATCTTGTGTTTGCTTATTTCTTGGTTGATATCTCTAGTAGATTAATTAATTTAAGAAAGAAATTATGAAATAACATAACAAGAGAATGGTTGGAGAACTAGTAAACTTAAACATTTTTCTTATTGAGTTATCTTTTATTTATTTTACATGCTAGTTTAGTTGCTTTGTCTTATTTTTTCAAAATCTATATATCTTTTGTTTGGATAAAGTTAGGGTTGAGATAATTTTAATACTCAACATTGAATTAGAAATCAATCCTCGTGGGTTCAATACTCTACTTCCATATTTTATATTACTTGTGACTGTGTACTTGCATGAAATTGTGTGAGTATAATTTATAATTACATATTTTTACTAAATTCAACGGAGCCGTTTGAAGAAGAAGAAAAATTTGAAGCTTGTTTCCTTTCACAGCAGCTAAATCTTGTTGTTTCTATAGAAGAAATTTGTTTTCTCTAAGACGAATTGAAATAGAGTGACTGAAGGTTACTGGAATATGGCATGAGGAAGAAGAAGAAGAAGCTCTAGTCACTGAGAAAGATTCGCCATTAATGGTAGAAAATGCTCTCATACCATATTGAATTTCTTTACCGTTTACTAAGAGTAAGAAAGAGAGGTAGTGAACGAAAGAATCTGATTTTCATTACTCAAAGATAACAGTAAAATGGGAGCTATATTATCTAGAGCTAGAATGAGTTTAACAGTTATAACAAACTAATTGAGTGGTATAACAAGCTTAACCACTCTGTAACTAATAGCTAGGCACAAGTGTAACACACACCTAAACTAACTCCCAGTAGCAATATCCTTGGCAAGGTGACACAATAAAATATTAACATTCCTTGTTCTTGATTAATGGCTTTGATAGCTAAGTTTTATTATTGACTAGATATATGTCTTATGGTTTAGATGAATTTAGAGGAAAATATGTTGGACTGATTGCCTTCACCTGAACAACATGTCGATGTCGTTCAATCAATGCAACCTATGGAGCACAAGATTGAGGTTACAGGGGAGAAAAATAATTTAATTAGAAACCTTGCTTGGAGAAATACAACTTCAAACACTACACAGAACAAATACTAGAGAAACTTTTGATCAATAGTATCAAATGGAAACCAGTTTCATTCTTTGATGAAGACGACATGAAAACGAAGCAAGTTGAATTGCAGTTTATTTCTTAATTTTATTGAGCCCAATAAATTGTTTTGACCGTGTATAGTAACACCATTTACTTAAGTTCAATAATTGATATCTACTAAGTAGTAGGTACCATAGCCAACCTTATATTAGGAGCTTAACTTTTTTACTGAAAAAACATTATTGTAATGAACGGCGCCAAATCATCTTGTCTCCATTTGTTGCATCTCTCCTCTGTCTTATTTATCTTAAGGCGCCGCTTGGTGTTGGGTGTTGATTATACTTTTAATTAAAATTGTTCCAAGAGACGCAAACGCCTGAATCTCATAAATCCCTTGTATTTATGAACCCTACTATCTTTTGTGGTTTTTCTTTCTTAACCCTCGTAGTTCTCTTTGCCATTGATATTTTGAGAGCATTTATAATATATAGATATTTAACTAATTTGGAGATTAAAGAGTAGTTTTAGTTTGTATAAATAGATTAGAATTGTGGACATATATCAATGGATTAGAACTAGTACTTCCGACTATATTATAATTTTTGCCCAATTATATTAAAGTTTTATTTTAATTCTATTTTTTTTTAAATGAAGATATCTTTCTATAAACTGAAATTTTAGACATAATAAAAATATAAATTTTAATGTTTTTTTTAAAGAAGAAGACTTTGATGCTATTTTTGAAATGCTAATAAACCTCAATTTTAGTAGCAATTTTAAAATGTTACTAAAACTAAAATTTAGTGAAATTCCTCAAATGACACTTAGCTAAATCAAAATATATTTAAAATAAAATTGTCAATTGGCATTGTAGGAAGATTAATCTAATAGAATGGTTTTAACCTTTCTATGTGGAATCTTCCATTCTTTGTGTTTTTCTTTTCTTTTTGTTACAGTAGTTGACTCTTTGTATTTTTTTTTTTAGTTTTTTTATTTGTGTATTTGGTTGTGCAGTTTGTAAGATGGGTCTTCATAAGAGTGCCAATATAGTTGGGATACTTCTGTAGTTTACTTATTTTCCGTATTTCCTTTATTAAAGAAAGAACCTACTTGTGGCTGCTAAGAATGTCTATGCCTGAGATTTTTTTAGATTTGGTTGACCTTAGCATTAATTGTACTCTTTTTCCTTGTTAGAGTTTTTCTCCTCTGGGTGTTGCACTTCCTAAATTTTAACACAGCAATGCTTGGCGGTTATTCCAATTGTAAGGTTTTGACTTTTTCTATATGGATCCATCCCTTTATTTCCTATTTTCTTCATTGTTTTATTTTTAGCGTTTAAGGTTGAATTTCTTGATATTTCTTTTGCCTTTACTGCTGTATTGCTTCCTCACTAATTTATTTGATTCTCTTTTGGAAGGTTTGGAATTTTGCTCTTTGGTAGGTGCTAACATAGTTGGATGTGCGTTTAGCATTGTCCTATCTTTCTTTTGAATTTCTTAAAAAAAGAAAAAAGAAACCTTGTAAACTAGGGACATTTGAAAGAAAATATCACTATAAAATAACTGCTATAACGTTTTGTGTAAACGTTGTTGAAAAATACACTTGTTTAAGCCCATAAGAAGTGTTTTAAGCCCATCAACATGAAGCCTAATAAGTTGGAGTTAGCTCAAGTCCAAATTAAAGAATCTTACCACCTAGAATCTTCTAGTGTTCGCTAGATATTAGCTTTTTACATGTGAATTATTTGATTACTTAGATTATTATTAGAACTGTGTAGAAGAAAATATGTGTGGTTTAAGAATTTTTATAATTGTTTATTTGTGTGGTTCTCATTGTCTCTCATGTAGTATAAATACCCCTCCCTATTTGAGTTGTAAATATCAAGTAAGAAGCAAAACTTCTAAAAGTGAAGAGAAGAGAGAAAGAAGCATAGCTTCTAGTGAGTGAGTGAGTAGAATAAAGTTGATAATTTTCTCTTGTAAAAGTATTTGAGTAAATAATAAAGTTTGTTTTACTTTCCAATAAAGTGGTATCAGAGCGAGGTTGTGAGTTCTCATAAAATTCTAAGTATGCTTTGTGGTTGCATTTTTGACTGATCATCCACATTACGAAAGAATTCTTGAGATTGAGAGTATTATTTATTTATTCCAAATATATTACTATTACATATCAAATTGAATAGCTCGATGAGATGAAAATGCTGCCGCAAAAATCTGCCTAATCGGAGTCCGAATGACTCTAAACAAGTTGTCAGAAATTTGATGTCATAATTGAGTCAACTCACCGAGTTAAGCCGACTCAGAGCCATTTGACCAAGCCATCATAGCCGTTGACCAAGTCATTAGATCCGTTGACCAAGCCGTCAGAGCCATTGGATCGCACCGTTGACTATACCATCGGAGCCGTTGACCGCGCCATTGACCCGACTGTTGACCAACGTTGACCATTGACCGAGCATTGACTTTGACCGTTGACTTTGACCAAGTCAATATAAAAGTCAATCTTAAGATTTTTCGACGTTCCGGATCAATCTGTCTAGTCGAAATTTCCAAAAATTTACTCTATTAAGAGCTATGGCTACCTACAGTTTAGCATCTCTTCAAGTTCCACCACTTCAAAGTAGCAACTTTGATAATTGGACGATCAAAATAAACGTCCTCCTCGGAGCACATGATATTTGGGAAGTAGTGGAGAAAGGCTACGAAGAGCCAAGAGATGAGGCAATACTATCCTCAACACAGAAGGATAGTTTAAAAGATTTAAGAAAGAGAGACAAAAAGCTTTCTTCCTTATCTACCAGGCCTTAGATGATGACGGGTTTGAGAAAATCTCAAGTGCAACCTCCGCTAAAGAAGCATAGGAGAAACTTCAAATTTCATACAAGAGAGAAGAAAAGGTCAAAAAGGTCTACCTTCAAACTCTAAGAGGAGAGTTTGATTTATTACACATGACAGAGACTGAGTCAGATTCTGACTACTTTTCTACAGTTTTAACCATTTCGAATCAAATGAAGCGAAATGGTGAGAAACTTGAAAATGTTACGATCTTGGAAAAGATTCTTCGATTGTTAGACTCAAAGTTCGAGAATATTATTACTGTCATCGAAGAAACTAAAGATTTGGGAGCCATAATGATCGAATAACTCTTGGGTTCTTTACAAGCTCACAAGGAAAAGAAAAATAAGAAGCCAAATTTTAAGGAGCAACTTCTCAAGACACAACTTACAGAGAAAGAAAATAGCCAATGTAGCAAAAGAAGTCAACTTGGTCGTGCTAGAGGACAAGCCCGAAGACAAGGACATGATACAAGTCGAGGTCGTGGATGAGGTTGGAATTCCAACAACCATAATTATCATATCGACAATTTCGAAAGAGGAGAAAGCTCTACAAAAGGTCATGGTAGGGGTCGAATGAACTCAAGGCCTAAGAAGTCTCAAGTTGAATATTTTAATTGTCACAAGTTTGGCTATTATGCTAGAGAGTGTAGAGCACCCAATAGCAGAATTGAAGAAAAAGTCAATTATGTTGAAGAGAAAAGGGAAGAAAATGGCACCGTGCTACTAGCATATAACAACAATGGAGAACAAGACAACACATGGTATCTTGATACCAGTGCTAGCAATCATATGTGTGGGCATTGATCAATTTCATATAGCTTGATGAATCAATCATGGGAGTGTTTCTTTCGGTGATGATTCAAAAGTAGTGGTAAAAGGAAAAGATAAAATTCTTATCCGTTTGAAAAATGTGGGGCATCAATTTATTTCAAATGTTTATTATGTACCCACAATGAAAACAAACATCTTAAGTTTGGGACAACTCTTAGAGAAAGGCTATGATATTCACTTAAAAGATTATAGTCTTTCTATAAGAGATAACAAATGAACTTGATTGCCAAGGTGCCTATGTCAAGGAATAGAATGTTCTTATTGAATATTCAAAATGATATGGCAAAATGTCTGAAAGCATATTACAAGGATTCATCATGGCTATGGCTTTTGAGATTCGGGCATCTCAACTTTGAAGGACTAGAGCTACTATCCAAGAAAGAAATGGTGAGAAGCTTGCTATATATCAATCATCCTGATCAGCTTTGTGAAGGATGCTTACTCGGGAAGCAATTCAGGAAAAGCTTTCCAAAAAAGTCGAATTCAAGAGCCCAGAAGCCACTAGAGCTCGTGCATACAGATATGTGTGGTCCTATCAAACCAAGTTCTTTCGGTAAGAGCAGTTACTTCTTGCTCTTTATTGATGATTTCTCAAAAAAGATTTGGGTTTATTTCTTGAAGCAAAAATCAGAAGACTTTGAAACTTTCAAGAAGTTCAAGGCTACAGTAGAAAAGGAAAGCGGTCTTCAGATTAAAGCCATGAGATCTGATAGAGGAGGAGAATTCACTTCAAAAGAGTTCCAAAAATTCTACAAAGCAAATGGAATCCAACGACCTTTATCTGTTCCAAGATCCCCTCAACAACATGGTGTGGCAGAAAGAAAGAACCGGACCATCCTCAATATAGCTTGAAGCATGCTGAAAAGTAAGAGATTACCCAAAGAGTTTTGGGCAGAAGCTGTTGCATGTGCAGTTTACTTGTCCAATCAATCTCCAACAAGAAGTGTGTGGGGAAAGACACCATAAGAAGCATGGAGCAGAAGGAAGCCTGGGATCTCCTACTTGAGAGTCTTTGGAAGCATAGCCCATGTGCATGTACCAGACAAATATAGAACCAAACTTGATGATAAAAGCGAGAAGTTTACTTTCATCAGCTACGACACTAACTCCAAAGGATATAAGTTATACAATCCTAACAATGGAAAAGTAATCATCAGCCGAGATGTAATATTCAATAAAGAAGGTGAATGGGAGTTTGGTTCTCAAACAAATGACTACAATTTCTTTCCACAATTTGAAGATATGGAAATATCAGTAGAGCAAGCAAGAGAAGTCCATCTGGAGGCTATTACTCCATCTTTCTCACTAACATCATCCACTCATGAAGATTCACCTCCATATTTCTTAACTGAGAGACATGAAGAATGTAAAAGAAGTCTTGAAGACCAATATGAGGTGACCAATAAACTCGAAAACCTCACTCTATTTTACCTATTTGCTGATTATGAACCGATGAAATTCCAAAAGGCCATATAAGATGAAAAATGGAGGAATACGATGGATGAAGAAGTCAAAGCCATAGAGAAGAATGATACTTTGGAACGATCCACTCTTCCTAAAGGTCATAAAGCTATCGGTGTAAAATGGGTATACAAGGTGAAGACGAATGCCAACGAAGAGGTAGAAAGATACAAAGCAAGACTAGTCGCGAAAGGCTATAGTCAAAGGGCTGGCATTGACTACGACGAGGTATTCGCTCCTGTGACATGATTAGAAACTATAAGACTAATTATTTCTCTTGTTACTCAGAACAAATAGAAGATTCATCAGATGGATGTAAAGTCTACATTTCTGAATGGAGTTCTTGAAGAAGAAGTCTATATCAAACAACCATTGGGTTATGAGATGAAAGGGCATAAAGATAAGGTTTTGAAGCTGAAGAAGGCTCTTTATGGTCTAAACCAAGCACTAAAAGCATGGAACAACCGAATTGACAAATATTTTCAAAAGAATGGATTCATTAAGTGCCCTTAAGAATATGCTCTCTATGTTAAGACTAAAGATGGAGATATTCGGGTTGTATGCTTGTACGTGGATGATCTCATATTCACTGGAAATAATCCAAAGATGTTTGATGAATTCAAAAGAGTAATGACACATAAATTTGAAATGATAGACATTGGACTTATGGCATACTACCTCGGCATAGAAGTCAAGCAAAATGAAGAAAGCATCTTTATCTCTCAAGAAAGCTATAGAAATGAGATCTTGAAGAAGTTCAATATGGATGATTGCAAGCCGATACGTACACCAGTGGAGTGCGGAATAAAATTAATCAAAGATGATGAAGCAGAAAAGGTAGATCCAACACTCTTTAAGAGCCTTGTTGGATGCCTTCGATACTTGACATGTACAAGGCCCGATATTCTCTATCCAACTGGACTAGTGAGTCGTTACATAGAAACTCCAACAACTACTCACTTCAAAGCTGCAAAGAGAATTCTCCGTTACCTAAAAGGTACAATCAGTCTTGGCTTGTTCTATTCAGTTTCTAATAATTACAAACTCATTGGTTACAGCGATAGTAATTGGGCTGGAGATACTGATGATCGAAAAAGTACAACTGGTTTTGTATTTTTCATGGGAGAAACCGCCTTCGCCTGGGTATCTAAGAAATAACCAATTGTTACCCTTTCAACATGTGAAGCTGAGTACATAGCTGCTATGTCATGTTTTAGTCCTGTAATTTGGCTAAGAAGGTTGTTGAAAGAGTTAAACATGCCTCAAAAAGAGCCAACAGAGATTTGTATCGACAATAAGTTAGTAATAGCTTTGGCTAAAAATCTAGTCTTTCATGACCGAAGAAAACATATCGACACTCATTATCATTACATAAGAGAATGTGTTGCAAACAAAGAAGTACAATTGGAGTATATGAGATCACATTATCAGATTGCTGATATTTTCATCAAGCTACTTAAGTTTGAAGACTTTGTAAGATTAAGAAACTTACTTGGTATTATAAAACAAGTTTAAGGGGGGTATTGAAAAATAAACTTGTTTAAACCCATAAAAAGTGTTTTAAGTCCATCAACATGAGGCCCAATAAGTTGGAGTTAGCCCAAGTATAAAGCTCATAAAAGAAAAAAGCCCAAGTCCAAATTAAAGAAGCTTTCCACCTAGAATCTTCTAGTATTAGCTAGATGTTAGTTTTTTGCATGTGAATTATTTGATTACTTAGAATATTATTAGAAGTGTGTAGAAAAAAATATGTGTGGCTTAAGAATTTTTGTAATTGTTTATTTGTGTGGTTCTCATTGTTTCTCATATAGTATAAATATCTCTCCCTATTTAAGTTGTAAGTATCAAGTAAGAAGCAAACCTTCTAAGAGTGAAGAAAAGAAAGAAAGAAACAAAACTTCTACTGAGGGAGTAAGTAAAGTAAAATTGAGAATTTTCTCTTGTAAAAATATTTGAATGAATAATAAAGTTTGTTTTACTTTCCAAAGAAACGTAACTGTATAAAATATCACAAAATCTTTTTTTTTTTTTTAATAAAAGTTATATGTAACTAATAAGGAAAAGTCATGTCATCGCAACAAACGAGTAATTTAAATTATTAATATAGATAAAGATAGACGTAGGCTCAAAGAAAACAATTTGCACGTGAGTGAATATTAAATGTTTGAGTTTCGTACTTATAATTTAGTACTTGATGTTTCATGCAAAGATGTACATGTACGTACGTAATTTATTGCATACTTTTCTTTTAATCTTTTTAATTGATTTCATTTTAAATTTTACAAGTAATCAAAGCTAGTATCCAATATTTCAAAATTTAGTGGCTCTTAATTAAATATTCTTTAAGAAACGATCATGACTAAGCATTTAGGGCTTTGGAACTGGTTTAAAGTAGGGACAAAGTATTGAACCCCTTTAACGCTCATGTCACGTCAAGATACTGTAGAAGAAAAATTGCGAAATCTGATCCAATTTATCCTATTTAATTTATCTAATTTTATTATTGTTTGTATTCTGTATTTTATGGGATCTCTAGTATTATATACTTATTCATTTAATTAAAATAATCCAATGTATGAAGTCTAATCAAACAAAATTTTACCTATATTTTATTTTAAAGAAATTTACTTTATAATTAAGCGATGAATTAATATATATAAATGCATTGCAATTAATCCTAGGTAGTCAATTACAAGTTAATAAATTGAGTAGATTTATAATTCAATGAAAACTAGACTAGATTTATAATATACAGTGTAAAATTCAAATCACGATTGATTGGTGAGAAAGAGGTATAATAAAATAGTCTCAACCAAAAAAATAAGTATATAAGAAATTGTAATAGCTGATTGCTGACATATAATTTTCGTTAAACAAAACAAAAATATAAAATAAACCAAACACTCAGATATACTTATCTCATTTTTGTATCAAAGAAAAATTACACGCACTTTACTTTAGCACTTTACTTTAGACAAAGAGAAGAAACCATGACCATTTTTATTATCAAAAAATAAAAATTACAAGGAGAAAAACCATATAAGAGTACAGAACTATATGTATATCTATATATCTGTCTCTTTTTGGCATACTACTTAGACAATTTTCTGTTTATACTTACAATTTTCTGTTTATACTAACGTGATAACTAGTACAGTAAATTGAACCACAATATTAATAAACAAAAATACATATGTAATTAGTTTTCGCTTCAAATCTATGTATAAAGTTTTTTTTTTTTTGGCCTTTTTATGTAAAAAGTTTTGTGATTTCTGGATAAACTTTGATTAAAAGAGCGGGGGAAAAAAACGAGAGGCCTCTCTTTTAATTTGGTTTTACATATTTTCATTGTACTACGTATCTGATCTACATATTTCCTTAGTATTCACTTGATTATTTATCTATATATGTTGCCACGAGTGATGCTGACTTCTGCATAATAAATTACCAGAATTTGAACAATAAGGACTGGAGAGCTCATCTATCTCTCGATGATAGACTCAAAGTCTGTACTATATTGTACTTTCTCTCTCTCTCTCTCTCTCTCTACATATATATATATATCTATATATATTATACATACGTGTGTGCATATACATATATAAAATGGAGTTGACTTTGGATTTTGGATATATATTTTTTTTACCTTTTTTGTTTTAATACTTCGTAATTGCGTTACATAATCTAAGATGGCTTTTGGATTTTTCGGGTCTTTTTGTTTTCATTTTAATACATTTGGATTTCAAGGGTAAAGGAGAAATTTTGCAGATGATTTCCAACGTAATTGGATTGTGCTTGCTGCAAGATTTTGAAGCCAGTTACTTTTTTTTCGGATTTTGAGGCCGTTTTTTTTTTTTTTCAAAAAACGAATTGTCGTATGACCAAAAACAATGAAAATCTGTATCTATATTAATTGATTAGTCGAATGGGTGTTTTCTTCTCCATTAAAAGATTTGTGATTTCCTTAAAAAAAAAAAACAAAAAAGAGTGATTTTCTTATTGTTTTTTTATTTTATTGGAAAGTCTAATATTCGTGCAGTATTCTAGCTGGTATTAATTAATCTGTAACAAAAATAGGACATAGACTTTTCAAGTTTCTTATATTTTATTTTCTTTTTTTTTTCAAAGGGAGTCAAGTTTCCTATGTTTTTTTTCGTTTTTTTTTATTTTTTTTATCTTTTGAAGGGAGTCAAGTTTTGTGTTGATATTTGTAAGTATACTTAACTTTGGCTGCCCTCAATTTTTGCTAGTATAGTCCAAACTGGTCTGATTTAATTTTCTTTCATATATACATATTGTTGACGGAGGTTTTGTCAACAATGAATTAAAGAAATTGTAAGATGTGGCGTGTGTGTGAAAAGGGTTGATAAATCAAAGCAAGTAAAGAGACAAGAATTTTATAGTGGTTCGGCCCCAAAAAAGATGAGCCTACGTCCACTGTTGTTCACTATTTTCTGGAGAATTACAAGAGTTTTATTAAGTTTCAAAGTGAGAATCGAGAGTACATAATGTGTCCAGGAAGTGAAAAATCCGAAAGTTCACTCCAGAAAAAGAAGATCCCTCACAACAGTATTGAACTCCCCTTATATAGGTGAGAGTAGTTCAATGTTTCTCAATTGTGAAAATAGGTAAGTGTATAATCAGAAAATACAATTTGAGTAACAATATAACTGGATAATAATTTAAATGAAACATCTGGTCGACCTTCGAAAGGAAACTTTTGTTTCCCTTTCTTTGTAGATTACCCATTTGATAAAGCTTGTTCTAGTTTCTGTTTCATTCTGATCGTACTCAACTCATTCAAAGGAGGTCGTATTTAACTTATTCGGAGGAGGTCACACTTAACTCATTCAGTGAGAAAGTCGCATTTAATCTTTCTCATGCGATTCGACACATATACTGAGTCAACTTTCCCTTTTTGGCATTGATCAACATGTAGATTTTAGACCGCACAATAATTGCCTCCCAGCTCTATTAGTTCTTTAGGACAAAATGGAGCTTCCTTCTCTTATAAGTACGAGCTTAAAAAATGCGACGTCATGACATAATCTTGAGATCTTCAAAGAGTCGCCAGTTTTCAAATCCCACCTTTTCAGAACCACGCGTATCTTTTCCTGACAGACGGAACTGCAGGTCACCTTTTCTCAGAAGAATAGCAAAACTCGAGGAGACTTTTTCATTTTCTGAGTAGACACGATGATAGCGATGACGCCAGCTGTTGTCTTAAATCGAGACATTTCAAATTTTGAAAAGATACCGATTTAATTTCGAGAAATCAACTCCCGTGTGAACTTCAGCCTTTGGATCTGAAAATTAAATATCTTGATCTACAGTTATGATTTGATGATGCTTAAGACATATATATCGAAAAATTCATCCGCCTCTTCTTCAAAAGTCGAACCTTATCGCCTCCTGTTTCTCTCACTTCTGAAGTCCAAAGTGTTCATAAGGCAAATCTCCCTGGCGTCCTTTTCTGTTTCATAGCTCGCACAAATTCATCATCTTCTCCGAGGAAGTTATCACCATAATCCTTCAGACAACATCTTGGTCTTTCAGTCTTCGAAGAAAGGTTAGTATATATCCTCTCTCTCTCTCTCTCTTCGATTGCTTAGAAAACTCTCATTTACAGATTTTATTTCTAGAAATAGGGACAAATCGTAGAGCCTAAATACCTTTAACAAAAACCCATCCCATACTCAGATGGATTGAAAAATGGGAATTTTTCAGACTCTCTCCATTAATTTATAGAATAGAATATTTTTAGATGATTGATAGACAAACCCATAGAAGAATTTTGGGATCTAAAACCTTGATTTTTGAAAACCATAATCAGTCGAGTAATGAATTACCGAAGAGTTGTTCGAGCAGGTTTTTTTATGAATCTGTAAGTCGATTAGAAAAAATTCGATGAGCAGCTTGTCAATGCAATCCAAGGATGTTACCCCAAACTGCTCACATATAGCCAAAATCCATGTTGCTCGCATAGGACTAAACCTATCCATATTTCTTCTCAGATGTCTAGTAGTGAGGATTTTAGGGAAGGGAATGTGTTCTTAGGAGATTCTTCCAATACAAGCATTAGCTCTATAAACCTGAAAACTATTTTAAGCCAAAACCTGAAGTAGAAATAATTGGGGTCAGGCAAAATAGTCCTCGCATAGGTGACCTCCCTCAGGACCAGTGGCCTTGGCATATCAAGATACCCCTACATTCGCAACGGATTATCAATATGTGGAGGGAGATTAGTCATGTACCAATATAAGAACAAGCTGTACAACTACCAAGCTCAGCAAAATCGTATACAACTACAAGATCGGCATCCCTCTTCGCCTTCCTATAGAGTTCAATTAACCGCACACATCTCCTCGTGGAATTGCCTTATTCTCAGAAGCAGTTCTCAAATGTGGTGTCTACTTCCCACTTCATCCATATATAAAATCAATCGTCGATTACTATGGAGTCGTCCCTTTTCAACTAACTCCAAACAAATATAGATATATGGTAGGTATGTATATACTATACCATAAAATTAGGTTTAGAAGCCCTCCAGAAGAGTTTGCTTGGTTCTACCAAGTGAAATCAAACCCATCAGATTTTGCGAGCAAGTGGTCGAACCAGGCAATAAAAACTATCTACGGGTTCTGCAACAACATAGGAAAATGGAAAAATCTATTTTTCTACTTTGACTATGCAGATAACGGCTTCTTTCAAAATCTTAGTTGGTAACTTTCAGTTTATTATTTTCTCTACATAAATATATTATTCTGATTGCATTTGTATGTCATTGCAGATGACAGGGAACGACCAGGACTCTCCAAAAAGCAGCTCGTAAGGATGTATAAAATAAACAACCTTCCAATCGAAGAATTTGATTAGAAGAAGCTTGGGACATCCAAAAAATTAGTTGCTTGCGGACTACTTCCAAGGGGAGCCGCCTTTCCAGATTCTGGTCACCGTCCAACCAAACCCTCGAGCTCGAAGAAGAAGCCAACAAATAGAAGGAAAAGGGTGCCTCGTCTTCCAAACCTAGGAAACAAAAAGTACCTGCCACTCCTACAATCTCAGAACCATCATCTTCAGAAGCCATATCGCCACCAATTTCTCAGCAGCAAGCTGGTAGTTATTTTTCTTTTCTTTTTGTCGCATCATACACCACGCATGCTAACCAATCATCTGTACAGATATGGCAATTGGTAGTAGACTGCAAGCACTGCCTTTATCTCTGGGGTCGATGGCAAATTCCAGATATTAGACGGCACACCACCTTTGACGAAAGGGAAAGAGAAGGTCGACACTTCTAAGAAGCGAAAGGTCACCTTCGAGGATATCCCAACAAGCTCATCTCCTCCTCCTCAGCCTTCATTAACTGTGAGCCAACTTGAGCCATCCAAGGAGATGGCCACTTCTGATAAAGACCGAGCTAGGCTGATAAAGACGAGGAGTTTTTTGCACTCCTCCGCCAACTACCAGAAAAAGCTGGTATGAGAGCGGCCTTCATCGACCGTTTTACCTCTGAGGATGGCTGGGAGAGGATAAAGCGACGACCAGCTAAGATCGCCTTCAGTTCTGCAATGAAGATGTTGGCAAATATAAGTATGCTCTATCTTCACTCTTCAATGCACTTTTCTGGTATTGATGTGTGTTCTATTTTTAAACTGCTACAGCTGCTGTCTTTATGCATGACCCAATCCTTGAATGCATGGAAAAGGCCGAAAAATTCGAAGAAATAACCCAAGCATTCGAGGACTCGGAGAAGGCTCACGAGGAAGAGAGAAAATTCTTCGAATTAAAGAGACAGTAGCTGCGCGAGGATCTGGCCAAGGAAAAGCTTAAAAATGAGAAGCTCGAGTAGAAAATTAAAGAACTTGAGAAGACAATTTCCGAGCATCCAGATCGCATGAAGGAGGCGACAACAAAGGCGGCTCACAAGGCTATAGAAGAGCTCAAGGCCACTAAAGGCAAGGAGCTCGAAGAAAAAGCTAGTGACATCCCCTCGTCGACTATAATATACAATATCTTCTGCGAGCATCCAGATTTTGACTTTTTCATCCTTGGTGAAGATGTGGTCGAGCTTGTCCAGAGTTAGAAGGAAGGCGAAGCTGCCAAAACTGGAGACGGTGGAGCGAGCACATCTGCATAGTATTTATATATATATTTTTTAACTTTCAGAACAATGCGGGCTGGTACTTTTTTTGTTTTTAATACTTTGCTCGCATACAAGTGTGAGCTTTTATCAATAAATGCTTTTTTGTCAGACATTTATTCCTGCAAAATAATTAAAACATTGCATTGTAATATAAAGATGCATAATTTAACTAAGTAGTCAATCACTAGGTGACTGATCAGTACGTTATTGTGATTCGAATTCAACTAACTTAAAATAGGTTTTAAGTGTTAGGATAGGTTAGGTCGCTTAAGAAAACAGCAAATATAAGTGATGCAAACTCAATACTGCTTTTCAAAAGTTCCATGGCAAAATGTAATATAGCAATATATCACATCGAACAATGAATATTTTGCTTAATTACTTTGTTGTTCGAGGAGGGAAATTGCGTAATACGACATGCTATGGCATGAAACGAGGAGAAAATCTTAAGATTTTAAGAAATTTTAGAAATTCGGCGATCTAAAATTCCAACCCCTCAATGAACGTTTTGCATAGTCCCTTAGGAGGCAAGTAGGAGATGACATTCTGATCCCACTACCTCCTGAGTTTTATGGTGTTCGAAGACTGCCATAAAACTATAAAAGATGAACCAAATTGAATAATCGAAGAGAAGACATTCTTATTGATGACGACGAATGATGAATAACAAATAACAAATGACGAATAACGAATGACGAATACATGAAGATATCTTTATTGACGAATGATGACAAGTGATGAATACAAGATGCCCCCCAAGTCATCGAAAATACATGAAGATTTACTGATAATAGCAATGAAATTGTTCTGTATTCCAAGCATGCTCGATCTTTTGTCCACCAGTGCGAGCTAACTTGTATGTCCCAGGTCGAATGACGGCATCAATAACATATGGTCCTTCTCAAGAGGGCCCAAATACACCAGCACCGTACTCTTTATTATTAGGTAGAACTTGTCGAAGAACAAGATCACCAACTTCAAACCCTCAGCTTCTGACTTTAGACTTAAAATATCGAGGCATGCGCTGTTGATATGGTAAGATCTGAAGTTGAGACTGCTCGCACCTTTCTTCTAAAAGATCGAGCTCAATCCTTATTAGTGCGTTATTCTGATTTTGCTCATAGGTAGATCGTTGTAAAGAGCTCTCACCAATTTCTACTGGTATCATTACTTCGTATCCATATGCTAAAGAGAATGGACTCTATCCAATAGTGGTTTGTTGAGTGGTGCAATAAGTCCATAATACTTCAGGGAGTACTTCTGGCCAAGCTCCTTTATGTTCTGTTTAAGTATTTTGTTTATAGCTTCAACCTGCCTATTAGCTTGTGGATAAATAACAGCGGAGAAATTCTTCTTAATGCCTAAGTCGTCGCAGAAGTACGGAACTCATCACAGTCAAATTGTTTCCCATTATCATAAATTATAGTATGCAGTATACCATAACAGTAGATTATAGATTTGTAAACAAAATCTATCATCTTTTTTGCGGAAATGGTACTCAAGGCTTCAGCTTCTGTCCACTTAGTGAAATAATCGACTGGGACTACTGCATACTTTAATATACCTCGCACTAATGGAAATATTCTGATAATATCAATTCCCTATACTGCAAATGGCCATGGACTAGTCATTGGATTTAGAGGAACATGTGGCATTCTAGGAATAGTCGCAAATCATTGACATTTGTCACACCTCCTAGCAAACTCTATTGTATCTTTCTTCATGGTTGGCCAAAAATACCCTTGTTTGAGAACCTTGTTCGCTAGTGCCTGCCCCCCTGAATGATTTTCGCATATTCCTTCATGAATTTCCCTCATAATATAGTGTGCTTTTTCTTCATCCACACATAATAATAATGGCGAACTAAAACTTCTTCGATAAAGCTTCCCATTATAGATGATATAGCGAGCTGCTTTCATTCGAAATTGCTTTGCAACATCTTTGCTTTCGAGTAGATCACCATTTTGTAGATACTTCATTATAGGATCCATCCACGATGGTTTTGTCTCAACCGGCATAGTTACTTGGGCCTCTACCTCGATACTTGGTTTTGCAAGAATTTTGACATGGATCACCTTTAGTAATTCGGCATCTTTTGTTAAGACGAGTTTAGCTAGAGCATCTGCCCGAGTATTCTTAATGCGAAGAAGAAGTTGAATGTTATAAGCAGCAAATGTCAAGAACAGTCTTTGTACCTCCTGTAAGTAAGTCATCATTCTCTCTCCTCTTGCCTGATAATTGCCTGTCACTTGACAAACGACTAATTGGGAATCACTGTATACCTCGATCATCTTGGCCTTCATTTCTTATGCGAGCTTCAGCCCAACTATCAATGCTTTATATTCTGTCTCATTATTTGATGCTGAAAATTTGAAGCGAAGCGCACAATGAATGTTATGCCCTTCTGGACTGATCAGTACTAAGCTCGTACCGGCTCCATTCTTATTGAATAATCCATCGACGTAAAGCTTCCACAATCTTGATAGATCTATAGCAGGTTTTTTGATCACTTCTATGGGAAGATTGACATCATACGTGAACTCCTCAATGAAATCTGCGAGAGCTTGACCTTTAATCGCAGTGCGAGGTTGAAAACTGATGTCAAATTGACTCAACTCAACAACCCACTTGAGTAGTCGTCCTGAAACCTCAGGTTTTTGCAGAACCTATTTTAAGGAAAAATTCGTGAAAACTTTGATGGAGTGCGCATGAAAATAAGGTTGAAGCTTTCTGGATGTGACGATGAGTGATAATGCCAACTTCTCCATTTCCAGATATCTTGTTTCGGTATCAAGCAACCTTTTACTTATGTAATATACCGATCGTTGTATCTTTTCTTCTTCTCAAATTAACGCAGTACTTGTCGCATATTTGGAAACTGCGAGATACAAGTACAACTCTTCCCCCGGGTTTGGCTTCGACAAGAGTGGAGGAGAACCTAAGTGTGCTTTCAATTCTTGAAATGCCTGCTCGCATTCTTCCATCCACTCGAAGCTCTTCGAACCCTTCAGTACCTCAAAGAATGGTTGATACTTATCCGTTGACCTGGATACAAATCGACTTAATGAGGCCTCTTCCAGCTAGGCTTTGCATGTCTTTGGGTTTGTGAGGGGATTGCATATCAATTAGTGCTTGTATCTTCTGGGGGTTAGCCTCAATTCCTCGCTGGTTGACCATGAATCCCAGGAATTTTCCAGATCCTACCCCGAATGCACACTTCTGGGGATTTAGCCTCATCTGATATTTTTGAAGAATTTGGAACATCTCATCAAGATGATTGATGTGACCTTCAACTCTCTTCGAATTTACCAACATGTCATCGACATATACTTCCATTGTCTTGCTAATTTGTTTTGTAAACATCATATTGACAAGACGCTGATAAGTCACTCCTACGTTGATGAGTCCAAAGGGCATCTTCTTGTAACAGTACAATCCTCGATTAGCGACGAACGAAGTATGCTCCTCATCAAGCTCGTATATGGGGATTTGATTGTATCCAGAATATGCATCCATAAAGCTTAACAGTTCATGCCCCGACGTCGCATCTACAAGTTGGTCGATTCTCGGAAGAGAAAAACTGTCCTTTGGGCATGCTTTGTTGAGGTCGGTGAAATCAATACAAATTCTCCACTTTCCATTAGGTTTCTTTACTAAAACTGGGTTTGCAAGCCAGTTTGGTTAGAAAGATTCCTTGATGAATCCAATTTCAAGTAGCTTTTCTACCTCTTCTTTCAATGCGACGTAGCATTCTGGATTCATGTCTCTTCTTTTTTGCCGTACAGGCTTCTTCGTCGTATCTATATTAAGATGATGACACATCATATTTGGATCAATCCCCATCATATCCGAATATTGCCATGCGAAGATATCCAAGTTTGATTTCAGAAAAGCGATCAATGAAGCTCGCACAGGTTCTTGAAGCTTTGCTCTAATTTTAAGAACCTTCGGAGACCTATCGATTGGCAAATCTTCCAAGTCTTCTATAGGTCCAGTCTTGACCTCTCCACCGACTTCTCGAGGGTCGAGGTCTTCGATTGACGTTTCACCTGACGCTTCGTTTGACGCTTCTCCTGATGCTTTCCTTGATGCTTCACCTTGTAGCTGGACCATCATTGCGCAAGTGTCATATCTCTCGTTTCATGCTTTATTGAATTATTATAACAAGTCCTAGCGTCATATTGGTTGCCTGCACTTCGCCTACTCTATGTTGAGTCAAGAACTTCATAGCAAAGTGGTAGATTAAAGTTACTGCTCGAAGTTCCCTCAGTGTTGGTCTTTCTAGTACAGCATTAAATGCAGAGGGGCAATCCACAACTAAGAATTAGGTCATTACCGTTGAAACCCTAGGATAAGTTCCAACATTGACCATTAACTTAATCATACCCCTAGGCATTATGCTGTTACCAGTAAATCCGTAAAGTGGGGTAATAGCGGGCCTCCATCGCTTTCACTCAACCCCATTTTCTTGAAGGCGTCATAGTACAGGATGTCGACATCGCTTCCATTATCGAACAATACTCACCATAGCTCCGTGCTTCCACAGTTTATCTTTACGACCAACACATCATTATGCGGGTAATGGACCTCCCTTGCATCCTGCTCTGTGAAGATAATATTCATATCTGGTATCCGTTGAAGCTTTCGTGATCGCTGCTCAAGATACATGGCATTGGTTAACGGTTGTTGTCGTACTTCTCATGGGTACCTATCTTGGGCCCTCTTCGAATCTCCACCAACATTCGGGCCTCTAGTTCACATCTCGCGTTGAATTTTTGGAGGTCGCTGTCGGTCTTCTTCTAGCCTTTCATTGTTCTATTTAGTGTACTACCGCAGCCACCATTCTTTAATTAACCTCTCGATTTCATCGTTTAAGGCAAAGCAGTTATTGGTATCGTGTCCAATATCATTATGATACCGGCAGAACTTGTTAGGATCGCGCCTCACTCTATCTCTTTTAATCGGTTCCGGTTGACAATATCACTCCTACCAGTTTGTAATCGCATAGATATGATCTATAGGCACGTTCAGTTCAGTGTAGTGGTTAAACCTCATGGGAGCTCTTGGAATCTCTTGCTTTTTCTATTTGGGCTACTTATCAGTCTCTTATTCATTACTCCTTTTATTCAACTTCTTATTATTATTGTTATCCGTGGTCGCATCTTTGGCAACATATTTTCTTCCTTCCTTTGTCATCTTATGAAGATTTTCGTGTGAAGATTCCACCCTCAGATGTCGACCAACTCTTCGATGGAAGTCTTCAAGGGTTCTGCATTCTTACTCAAGTAACTCTTCCCAGAGTTTAGTCTCTGGTCGTACCCTAGCCATCATTAGAGTTAAAACTCCTCCTTCAGGTGGGTTGCTAACACTTGCCAACTCTGAGGTAAAGTGATTTAGGTAAGATCGTAGAGGTTTCTCCGGACCTTGCTAAATAGCAGACAGACTGACCAGTGGAATAGTAAAATTCTTCGCAGCCTGGAATTGCCTCAAGAATGCAGTCTGAAGTTGTCGCCAGGACAAGATTGAGCCAGATTTAAGTCCTCGGAATGACTTCTTCGCTGCTCCTGTGAGAGTTACAGCAAAATATCTGCAGCATCGAGATCATCGACACGATAAAATTCTATCAGGTCGTTGAAGTGATCCATATGGTCCTGCGGATCAGTTTTCCCATCAAAAGTTTTTATGGTGGGAAGTTTGAATCTGGCAGGTAAGGAAGCAGCTCGAACCTCCTCACTGAATGGCGATTGATGATACCCATCAGCGAGCTCATCATTCCAACAAACAAGTGCATCTAATGTGATGCTCAAATTGTGAACATCGACATTCGGAGGGAGAACATTATCTTTTACTGGTGGTAGGAGTGGCCTTTGGTTGTTATCACGATATAAGGCAGATTGGTCAGGTAGGGTCTACTACGACTTTTGTAGGGTTTCCAATGAAATAGTGTGACGAGCTCGACTTCGGTTGTTATGATGCAATGTGGATTGCTCCTGACTACGTCATAATTCTAGATGTTGTCTAAGGTCAGTAGGATTCTGTCGAGACTCTCTACTAATCCTTTCAAATACGCTCCTTGATTGACGTTTTTGCTCGTTATTTAGAAAATCATGATTGACGGTTGCTCTCCGAGAAGGTTGTCCACGATCACGATGTGTGCTCGAACTTTCAGTACCGGATTTGAGAGGCAAGTCTGCGACCTTGCATTTTCCTTTTGAGGTGCGATCTCCATGACGATCCTGCTGAGCTTTATACTGGTCGTGGTTCCCCGTCTCTAGGATTTGAATTCCTCTCTGAGATAGTTAAGCAGGACGTTCTCTGGGGCGTTCGTGCTGTGGCGGAGTCATCATCTGTCCCTCAGCGAGTCATCGTAGAGAGTCATTAATCTGACTAGTGATTTGCTGAAGGTTCACCAATGCTCTCCATGTGATCCTATCTCTGGATAATATTTTTTTGTGCGCTCACGGTAGGTGATCCTGAGCGGGATCTACCTGTGTAGCAGTAGTACTTTGGGGTTAGTTCTGGCTAGTTCCGGTGTTCCTAGTAGTATTTCTGGTATTTGCCATTATTAAAAAAGCGAAATTGACAGACTTTTTTTTTTTTTGCTGGAATAGCCCTCCTTCTAGCGCCAATTATTAATAGAGGTTTTGTCAATAATGAATTAAAGATAAAAGGCATAAACATCTTGATAGTTATTTCTACAATAAACATTAACCTACCAATTACGTGATGATTTAATCTATCTTCTTAAGATGTGATTCTAGGAAAAACTGTCAAGATGTACGTGATACTAGAACTATACTAGTTGTGTATATGTTTTGTGAGCCAGAAAATTTAGAGACTTACAATAATTGAGATATTGCCCACCATGGAATTTCGAGTAAAATATACAGATCTGTAAGTGCATTTGACAATGTTCCGCTCATCATCTTCGGTTGTAACACTGCTACCATCTCCACTCGAATCCAAATCTAGACCGGTTTCGATGAGCTACAAGTTTATGGACTTCATTTCATCCAACAATTTCTTGATCTTTGCATTCGATTTGATCTTTGTTGTGTAGTCTAAAAACTATATGTTGGTCAATACCAAAAAGGGAAAAGTTAGCGACTAAGTGGACATGTCGGGTCGCATGAGTAAGTTAAGTACGACCTCCTCCGAAAAAGTTAAGTGCGACCTCCTCCGAGTAAGTCAGTTGCGACCTCCTCCGTACGAGTTAAGTGTGACCTCTTCTGAACGAGTTAAGTGCGACCAGAATGAAAAGGAAATTGGATAAAGCTTCGTCAAGCAGGTAATCTACAAAGAAAGGGAAACAAAAGTTTCTCTTTCAGGATCGACCAGTCGTCTCATTTAAGTTATTACCCAGTTATATTGTTACTCAAATTGTATTTTCTGATTACACACTTATCTATTTTCATAATTGAGAAACATTGAACTATCCTCACCTAGATGAGGAGAAGTTCAATGCTGCCGTAGGGATCTCTTCTTTTTTAAAAAATGGAGACTCTCTTTCACTTTCTGAACATACTCTATACTCTCTTGTAATTATCCAGAAAATAGTGAAAACAGTGGACGTAAGCTCATCTTTTTTTGGGTTGAACCACTATAAAATTCTTGTCTCTTTATTTGTTTTGATTTATTAATCCTTTTCACATATAAGCCACATCTTGTAATTTCCTAAATTCATTATTGACAAAACCTCCGTCAACAATTGGTGCTAGAAGGACGGCCATTCCAGCAGAAAAGTTTGTCAATTCCGCTTCTTTCAACAATGACAAACACCAGAAGTACTACCAGAAACACCGGAACTAGCCAAAATCATCCCCAAAGCACTACTGCTGCACAAGTAGATCTTACTCAGGATCAACCTGCCGTGACCATGCCAGAAAATATTATCCAAAGACAGGATCGCATGGAGGAGACACTGGTGAACCTTCAGCAAATCACTAGTCAGATTAATGACTCTTTACGAGGCAAAATATGAAACACTGATAGATGGGCTAAAGCTCGCACAAAAAATGAAGGTCGAAATAATTGAGATATACAGTGAATCCCAGCTGGTCGTTTGTCAAGTGATCGGCGACTATCAAGCAAGAGGAGAAAGAATGATGGCTTATTTACAGGAGGTAAAAAGACTCTTCTCGACATTTACTGCCTATAACATTCAACATCTTCCTCGCATTGAGAATACTTGGGCAGATGCTCTAGCTAAGCTCGCCTCAATAATAGATGCCGAATTACTAAAAGTTGTCCCTATCGAATTTCTTGCAAAACTAAGTATCGAAGTAGAGCCCCAAATAACCATGCCGGTTGATAAAAACCCATCATGGATGGATCCTATAATGAAGTATATATAAAATAGCGATCTCCCTGAAAACAAAGACGATGTAAAGTGACTTCGAATAAAGGCAGCTCGCTATGTCATCTATGACGAGAAGCTTTATCGAAAAAGTTTTAGTTCGTCGTTGTTCTTATGTGTCAATGAAGAAAAAGCACACTACATTATGAGGGAAATTCACAAAGGAATATATGGAAACCATTCCGAGGGACAGGCACTTGCGAACAAGGTTCTCAGACAAGGGTATTTTTGGCCAACTATATAGAAGGATACAATGGAATTTACAAGGAGGTGTGACAAATGTCAACGATTTGCAACAGTTCCTAGAATGCCACCTATTCCTCTAACTCCAATGACCAGTCCATGGCCATTTGCAGTATGGGGAATTGATATTATTGGAATGCTTCCATTGGTATGAGGTAGATTAAAATATGCAGTAGTCGCAGTCGATTATTTCACCAAGTGGACAGAAATTGAAGCCTTGAGTACCATTTCCGCAAAAAAGATGATAGATTTTGTTTACAAATCTATAATATGTTGTTATGGTGTACCGAATACCATAATTTCTGATAATGGGAAACAATTTGACTATGATGAGTTCTGTAATTTCTGCGACAACTTAGGCATAAAGAAGAATTTCTCCGTTGTTGTTCATCCACAAGCCAATGGATAGGTCGAAGCTATAAACAAAATACTTAAACAAAATATAAAGACAAAGCTAGAAGTGCATAAAGGAGCTTGGCCAGAAGTACTCCATGAAGTGTTATGGGCTTATCGGACCACTCAATGAATCACTACTGGAGAGAATCTATTCTCTTTAGCTTACAGATATGAAGTAATGGTTCCGGTTGAAATTGGTACGAGCTCTCTACGATGGTCAACCTATGAGCAAGATCATAACAAAGTACTGATGAGGATTGAGCTCGATCTTTTAGAAGAATGGTGCGAGCAGTCTCAGCTTCGAATCGCATCATATCAACAGCGCACTGCTCGATATTATAACTCTAAAGTTAGAAGAAGGGGATTTGAAGTTGGTGATCTTATTCTTTGGCAAGTTCTACCTAATAATAAAGAGTACGGTGCTGGTGTATTTGGACCCTCTTGGGAAGGACCATATGTTATTGATGCCATCATTTGACCTGTGACATATAAGTTAGCTCGCACTGGTAGACAAAAGATCGAGCATGCTTAGAATGCAGACAACTTCGTCGCTATTATCAGTAAATCTTCATGTATATCTTCATATATTTTCAATAACCTAGGGGGCATCTTGTATTCATCATTCGTCATTCATCAATAAAGATATCTACTTATATTCGTCATTTATTGTTCGTCATTCGTTATTCGTCATTCGTTATTCATCATTCATCGCATTCATTAATAAGGATGTCCTCTTCGATTATTCCATTTGGTTTATCTTTTATAGTTTTATGGTAGTCTTCAAACACCATAAAACTCAGGGGGCAGTGGGATCAGAATATTATATCCTGCTTGCTTCCTAAGGGACTATACAAACGTCCATTTAGAGGAGTTGGAATTTTAGATCGCCGAACTTCTAAAATTTCTTAATATCTTAGGATCTTTTCCTCACTTCATGCCAAAGCATATCATATTATGTAATTTCCCTCATCGAACTACAAAGTAACTAAGCAAAATATTCATTGTTCGATGTGATATATTGCTATATTACATTTTGCCATAGAACTTTTGAAAAGCATAATTGAGTTCGCGTCACTCCTACTTGTTGTTTTCTTAAGTGACTTAACCTATCCTAACACTTGAAACCCGTTTAAGTGTGTTGGATTCAAATTGCAATAGTGTACCGATCAGTCACTTAGTAATTGACTACTTGGTTAAATTATGTATCTTTATATTACACTGTAGTATTTTAATTGTTTTGCAAGAATAAACGTCTAAGCATTCATTGATAAAGGCTCGCACCTTTATGCAAGCGAAGTATTACAAAAAAAAATAATAATTAAGGGACGAAGCCCGCATTGTTTTAAAATTTAAAAAAATAAAAAAATATATAAAAGCTATGCAGATGTGCTTGCACTACCGTCTCCAGCTTTGGAAACTTCGGCTTCCTTCGAACTCTAGACAAGCTCGACCACATCTTCACCAAGGATGAAAAATTCGAAATCCGGATGCTCGCAGAAGATATTATATATTATGGTCGACGAGGCAATGTCACTAGCTTTTTCTTCGAGCTCCTTGCCTTCAGTGGCCTTGAACTCTTCTATAGCATTATGAGCTGCTTCTATCGTTGCCTTCTCTAGAATATCCGGATGCTCGGAGATTGTTTTCTCAAGTTCACTAATTTTCTCCTCGAGCTTCTCCTTTTCGAGCTTTTCCTTGGCCAGACCCTCGCGTAGCTGCTGATTCTCTAGTTTGAAGGATTTTTTCTCTTCCTTCCGAGCCTTCTCCGAGTCCTCAAATGCTTAGGTTATTTCTTCAACTTTTTCGGCTTTTTCAATACATTCGAGGACCGGGTCATGCATCAAGACAGGAGCTGCATCAGTCTGAAATTATAACACATCAATACCAGAAAAGTAATATAACACATCAATACCAGAAAAATGCGTTGAGGAGTGAAGATAGAAGATGCTTATATTTGCCAACATCATCATCGCAGAACTAAAGGCAACCTTGGCTGGTCATCGCTTCATCCTCGCCCAGCCATCCTCAGAAGTGAAACAGTTGATGAAGGTCGCACTCATACCAGCTTTTTTTGGTAGTTAGCGAAGGAGTGTGAAACACTCCTCGTCCTTATCAACCTAGCTCGATCCCTCAGAAGAAGTGGCCGTCTCCTTGGATGGCTCAGGTTGGCTCGCAGTTTAAGGCTGAGGAGGATGCGAGCTTGTCGGGATATCCTCGAAGGTGACTTTTCATTTCTTTAGAGTGTCAACCTTCTCTTTCCCTTTCATTGAAGAAGGTGTGCTCTCTCGTGTCTTGGACTTTACCATTGACCCCAAAGTTGAAGGCGGTGCTTGCAGTCTGTTGCCAATAACTGTTCTGTATAAATATGCGAGTTAGCATACGAGGTTACATAATGCGATGAAAAGAAGAGAAAAATAACTACCTTCCTGATGCTAAGAAGTCGATGGCAATGCAGCTTCTGAAGATGATGCTTCCGAGACTGTAGGAGTGGTAAGTGCTTTTCGTTTCCTGGGTTTGGAAGACGAGGCACTCTTTTCCTTCTGTTTTCTCGGCTTCTTCTTCGAGCTCGAGAGTTTGGTTGGACGGTTAGTAGAATATGGGAAGTTGGCTCCCCTTGGAAGCAGTCCGCAGGCAACTAAGTTCTTGGTCATCCCAAGCCTCTTCCAATCAAATTCTTCGATCGGAAAGTTGTTTATTTTATGTACCCTTGCGAGCTGCTCTTTGGAGAGTCCTGGTCGTTCCCTATTATCTGCGATGACATATGAGTGCGATCAGAATAATATATTTACGTAGAGAAAGCAATAAGCTGAAAGTTACCTATCAGGGTTCTGAAAGAAGCCGCTATCTGCGTAGTCAAAGTGGAAAAATAGATTTTTCCATTTTCCCATGTTATTGCGGACCCCGTAGATAGTTTTTATTACTTAATTTAACCACTTGCTCGTATTGAAAAAGCCAAAATCTGATGGGTTTGATTTCACTTGGTAGAACCTAATTTATGGTATAGTATGTACAGACCTACCATATATCTATATGTGTTTGGGGTTAGTTGAAAAGGGACGACTCCATAATAATCGACGATTGATTTTATGTATGGATGAAGTGGGAGGTGGACATCGCATCTAAGAACTGTTTCTGAGAATGAGGCAATTATGCGAGGAGGTGTGTGTGGTCGATTGAACTCTGTGGGAAGGCGAAGAGGGACGTCGATTTTATAGTTGCATACGATCTTTCTAAGCTTGTTTGTTGAACAACTTATCTTTATATTGGTACATGACCAATCTCCTTCTACATATTGATAACCCGTTACGAATGCAAGGGCATCTATGATATGCCGAGGCCATTTGTCTTGAGAAAGGTCGCCTATGCGAGGACTACTTTGCCTGACCTCAGTTATTTCCACTTCAGGTTCTGGTTTAAGGTAGTCTTCGAGGTTTATAGAGCTAATGTATGTATTGGAAGATTCTCCTCAGAATACATTCCTTTCCCTAAAATCCTCACTACTAGACATCTGAAAAGAAATATGGATGGGTTTAGTCCTATGCGAGCATCAGAGATCTTCGCTATATGCGAGCTGTTTGGGGTCACATCCTAGGATTGCATTGACAAGCTGCTTATCGGATTTTTTCTAATCGATTTACGGATTCATAAAAATTATTCGAGCAATTCTTCAATAATTCATCACTTACTAATTATGGTTTTCAAAAAACAAGGTTTCAGATCCTAAAATTTTTCTACGGATTCATCTGTCTGTCAATCATCCAAAAATAGTCTATTCTATAAATTAATCGAGAGATTCTAAAAAATTTCCGTTTTTCAATCTATCCGAATATGGGATGGGTTTATGTTCAGGGCATTTAGGCTCTACGATTTATCCCTATTTTTAGCAATAAGATCTGTAAATGAGAGTTTTCTAAAAAATCGAAGAACAGTAAGAGAGAGAGAGAGAGAGAGAGAGAGAGAATATATACTAACATTTCTTCGAAGACTGAAGAATTGAGATGTAGTCTGAAGGATTGTGGTGATTACTTCATCGAAGAAGATGATGAATTTGTACGAGTTGCAAAACAGAAAGAGACTTCGGGGAGATTTTCTTTATGGACGCTTCAGATTTCAGAAGTGAGAGAAATAGGAGGCAATAGGGTTTTGAAGAAGAGGCAGATGCATTTTCGATATATATGTCTCAAGCATCGTCAAATCATAGCCGTAGATCAAGATATTTAATTTTTAGATCTAAATGTCGAAGTTCACGCGGGAGTTAATTTTCCGAAATTAAATCAGTATCTTTTCAAAATTTGAAATGTCTCAATTTAAGACAACAGATGGCGTTATCGCTATCATCATGTCTGCTCGAGAACGGAAAAGTCTCCTTGAGTTTCGCTATTCTTCCTAGAAAAGGTGACATGTGGTTTCATCTGTCAGGAAAAGGTACGTGTGGTTCAGAAAAAGTGAGATTTGAGAGCTGGCGACTCTTCGAAGATATCAAGCTTATGTCATGACGTCGCATTTTTAAGCTCACACTTATCAGAAAAGGAAGCTCCATTTTATCCTAAAGAACTAATAGAACTAGGGGGCAATTATTGTGCAGTCTAAAAACTATATGTTGGTCAATACCAAAAAAAGAAAAATTAGCGACTAAGTGGACGTGTCGGGTCACATGAGTAAGTTAAGTGTGACCTCCTCCGAACAAGTTAAGTGCGACCTCCTCCGAGTAAGTCAAGTACGACCTCATCTGAACGAGTTAAGTACGACCTCCTCTGAACGAGTTAAGTGCGACCAGAATGACAAGGAAACTGGATCAAGCTTCGTCAAGCAGGTAATCTACAAAGAAAGGGAAACAAAAGTTTCTCTTTCAGGATCGACCAATCGTCTCATTTAAGTTATTACCCAGTTATATTGTTACTCAAATTGTATTTTCTGATTACACACTTATCCGTTTTCATAATTGGGAAACATTGAACTATCCTCACATATATGAGGGAAAGTTCAATACTACCATAGGGATCTCTTCTTTTTGAAAAAATGGAGACTTTCTTTTATTTTCTGAACATACTCTGCATTCTCTTATAATTATCCAGAAAATAGTGAAAACAATGGATGTAAGCTCATATTTTGTGGGGCTGAACCACTATAAAATTCTTATCTCTTTATTTGCTTTGATTTATTAATCTTTTTTATATACAAACCATATCTTGCAATTTCCTAAATTCATTGTTGACGGAACCTTCTTCAACAGTCTTGTTTTCTGCTTCTTCACCTTCTCGCTGGCCGAAATGTGACGAACCCTCGTAAGAAGATTGAGCTATGGAATCATACTCAATTGGCTACGCAGGTATCATACATACCGACTGTTTTCATTGCTGATGTGATTTCGTCAAGCGCCACACTCAATGCATTGGGAGATGTCATTTCAACCTGATAAATTTGGATATACTTCAAAGTTCACCGTATAAAAAGTCCAATAAAACTGAAGAAAAAAAAATTAGGATTAAAGTTACCAACCACTTTAATTAGGATCTCAATGGCTTATCATCAGTTTTTCTTCTACAGAATCTTGACGTGACATGAGCATGAAAGGGTTCAATACTTTGTCCCTACTTTAAACTAGTTCCAAAGCCCAAAATGCTTAGTCATGATCGTTTCTTAAAGAATATTTAATTAAAAACCACTAAATTTTGAAATATTGGATACTAGCCTCAATTACTTGTAAAATTTAAAATAAAATCAATTAAAAAAAGATTAAAAGAAAAGTATGCAATAAATTACATACGTACATGTACATCTTTGCGTGAAACATCGAGTAATAAGGACTCAAACAATATTTATTCATATTAAGCTATCAAATCTATCTAACCTTATAGATTTATATTAAGACTGAAACAATACTTGAAACATATACATTCAAACTCCAAGTGAATAATTTCAATTTTTAAACTAAGAGTTATATATGTGTTGTGCGGTCTAAAATCTACATATTGGTCAATGCCAAAAAGGGAAAGTTGACTCAGTAGATGTGTCGAATCGCATGAGTAAGATTAAGTGCGATCTCCTCGCTGAATGAGTTAAGTTCGACCTTCTCCAAATAAGTTAAATGCGACCTCCTCCGAATGAGTTAAGTGCGATCAGAATGAAAAGAAAACTAGATCAAGCTTCATCAAGAGGGTAATTTACAAAGAAAGGGAAATAAAAGTTTCCTTTCGAAAGTCGACCAGATGTTTCATTTAAGTTATTACCTAGTTATATTGTTACTCAAATTGTATTTTCTGATTATACACTTACCCATTTTCATAATTGGGAAACATTGAGCTACCCTCACCTATATAAGAGGAGTTTAATGCTGTTGTAAGGGCTTCTTTTTCTGGAGTGAACTTTTGGATTTTTCACTTCCTGGACATACTCTGTATTCTCGATTCTCACTTTGAAACTTAACAAAACTCTTGTAATTCTCCAGAAAATAGTGAACAATAGTGGACGTAAGCTCATCATTTTTGGGGCCGAACCACTATAAAATTCTTGTCTCTTTACTTGCTTTGATTTATCAACCCTTGTCACACACAGGCCACATCTTGTATTTTATCACTAGCCTGCCTAAATCAGAGGGCTTTGGCAGCATTATAGCAGTGGTTGATCGCTTCAACAAGTATGTCACCTTTATATCTGCTTCACCTGATTGTCCCACCAATGAGACTGCGCGGCTCTTTATGAAGCATGTCGTGAAGCTTTGGAATGTCCCATCAAATATCGTAAGTGATCGTGATCCCCAATTCACTATAAGGTTTTGGACAGAATTGTTCAAGTTTATGGGTTCAGACTTGAACTTTTCTACTAGCTTCTACCCCCAAAAGTGATGGCCAGACGGAAAGGGTGAATACCTTGCTGGAGCTATACTTGAGGCACTTTGTGAGTGCTAATCAAAAAGATTGGGCAAAATTACTTGATGTAGCCCAATTCTCCTTTAACCTCCAGAGGAGCGAATCTATAGGCAAGAGTCCCTTCAAGATAGTCATGGGTCAACAACCTATGACCCCACATGTCTTAGTGATAAGTTATGGTGGGAAGAGTTCTACAGTATTCAAGTTTGCTAAGGCATGGCATGAACAAGTGGAGTTGGTTAGGGCCTACTTGAACAAAGTTTCTAAAAGAATGAAAAAGTAGGCCGATAAAAAGAGGAGGCATGTTAAGTACCAAGAGGGAGATTTAGTCCTTGTCAAGTTGTTACCCCAATAATTCAAAACCTTAAGGAAAGTGCATAAAGGGTTGGTGCGAAAATAAAAGAGTCCATTTCTTGTATTCAAGTATGTGGGTAAGGTTTCCTATAAGCTTCAACTCCCTGCCAAGTTAAAGATTTTCCCTGTCTTCTATGTTAGCATGCTAAAATCCTACCATGGAGATGAGGGGGATCTTTCAAGGGGCGAGTCCAAAAGAGCTCCTATTGCGGTGGTAACCTCTTTTGATAAAGAGGTGGAGTATATTTTGGTTAATCACTTGATCCGCCAACGTGGTGTTCCTAATTATCGAGAATACCTAGTGAAATCAAAGAATTTGCCCAAGGCTAAGGCTAGCTAGGAGCATGAGGATACATTGTGGCAATTCAAAAACCATATTGAGCAGTTCAAAGTCAATGGCACGACAGGAACGTCGCGAACTTGAGTAGAGGAGGGTGTTACGCCCGGCTCATTTGGCTCTCTAAATCCAAATGATTTTCCTCATAGCTCTTAAGTCCTCTATATATACTGCTCACCCAAAAGGATAGAGGAAGACCCTAGAACATGGTGGACACTTCTACAATAATCAAAAGAGGTCTTGGTCGTAGTAGAAGTCTCTAGATAGTGCTACTAAGTCCTAGAATGCTCTAGACAAGGCCGGATAGTACTAGATGGGTTGGACGGTCCTAGAAACTCCTAGAATGACTTGGAAGAGCCAAGATAGTGGGTGAACCTCTTAGAAGGATCTAGACCACGCTTGTTCTAGATTTCTCTATGTAAATATCTTTGTAGATATTATCACTTTATTTAAGAATATTCTAGATCCTTTGTAAGATCATGCCACTTGGCACGATCATAATCCTTGGTTAATTTAGGCTTTGTCTATTTAAAGGACCCCTTGGGTTCATTTGTACACAAGTCCCATTTGTGAGAGTTGTAAGCATTCTAAAAATAATACAAAGCCATTTATTCACTCAAATTCTCTTATCTTTACCACTTTGTCTCAAAACTTACTCTAAGTCCATTTCTTGAGTGATGGTAGGCTGATTTAGTGCGACAGCCTGTATTAAGTGCCGCACGATTGTCTAATTTAAGGCTAAGAACGTGACATACAGCTCCAAATATGGCACATGGGAAAATTATTCCAATTCTTTCTTTACCAGGTCTCCTTTTCACCATGGTTGACTTATTCGAAAAAAATCAAACTATTAAATAAGTTTCAAGCAGTAGTGCTTGACAAGTTTGATTCAATGTCTATGGAATCTTATGTACTATGCTGAGGCCTGTGTTTACATTCTGGATTTTAGCTTGGGTGGATTTTTTGCAATATTTGAGACCTAAATATATTTTGAGTTTGACATTTTTCTTGGACTTGTTTGATTCATCTTTATTATATTTATTATATTTTTGTTGCAAGATGATGAGAAGTCTTCTTTGTTAGGAATCTGAGAATTTATATTTGTAGATGTTCTTCAATACTTTTTAATCCATTTATCACTTTTATATAGTGGTACAATATTATGCATGCAATTGTTAGTTTAGTTCAGAGCCATAAATGAACATAGAGGATTTTTGGCCTTGTATGATGTCTGTCCACTAGATAACATGGCATGAGGTCTAACGATGCCTAAGATAATATTTAGAGTCGTGAAAAATTAGAATCGTTTTTGGTACTCACTGTCTAACATCACTTTAGCCATGAAAAACGGTTGATGCGGTAACGAAGCAGCCAATTGAGTATAGTTAATTCCATAGCTCAAGCAGAAAACATGACCAAAAATCTAAAAAGACAAGATAAANTTGGATTAAATCAAATCCATAAACATACAGTTAATCGACGCCCGTTAGGATTTGGATTCGAGCAAAGGAGGCAGAAGTGTTACAGTTTAAGATGATGAATTAAATGTTATCAGTTGCACCTACAGATCTGTATCTCTTAGTAGAATTTCCATGTAGAATGATCCCTCACACATTGGAAGTCTTAAATTTTCACCTCCGTCTTAACAATCTTTTCTAGATTCATAACTCAAGTGATGTAATATCACATAGTTGGTTAAATGTCTATAGAATGTAACTTAAAAATTCACATTATGAATCCATTTTCCAGTCAAGATGGCGTTTACTCTCGATTTCGGTTCACGGTTCCCAATACTTGAGTTGTATTTGCTTGTTCCTGCGGATTATCCAAATGTTTCTCCTAAAATCTTGGAAGGTTCGACCGTTGACCACCAGAGGCAACACATTTCAAACTTCCGATTTGATTTTTTGGACTACTTATTGTTTCTACGTGTGATTGTCTATAGTAATTGTTAAACTCGAACTAGATTCTATGCAGACCAATCTGTTATACACACGGCAGGATTCACACAATCGTATGTCCATATTACAAAAATTACATTCATCTTTTTATTTTTGATTTTGTTGGTCTTATTGTTCTGGAAGAACATGAATATAAAGTTAGCTTGATTTTTAAAAGTGACATATATATATACATATGGGAATTTGTTAGTTGAATTTACATATATACGCTTAAATGAACAGCTGTTAAGTACAATTTAGTTGCAGCAGAGTCCCTAAATTTTGACACATTTAGTAGTTTGGTCATTAGTGTGCTAAGTAATTTTTTTGGCAGTTGAATATCTAAACTTGATTTTAGTATTGTATTAGTACTCTAAATTGAAAATTGGAATCAGCTTTTCAGTATAAAAATAAAAATCAACCTTTGGTTCTATGTGAGCAATAATGTTACACTAACTTAATATTTAGTATAAGCCTCTAATCATAAAAAAAAAAATTGTCAAAATTTAAAGGATCTAAGGTCATATCTTCTGATTTGGATATTTTTTCCTATATATTGTGCATTTTCCATTGAAGTGAATGTTCCAACGAGTTCAAAAAGAAGATGGATGAATTTCGGTAGAGCTCTTCGCATCCTATGAGAAACCGTGTCACTTGAAGAGATTTCCAAAGCTTGGGACTCTTCAGCTCGTGAAGTTCTCTACGAGTATGCTCATAACCATGGAGGTGGAGCCTTTTCTCGAAAGAAAATTGTTTCGATTCTTCCTGATTTCACCAAAACGCTGATGACTCGTACGAAAAAGAACTAAAACTGTTAATTAAACATTGAATACATGGTCCTATAGCAACTACTAAACAAGTTTGATTCAGTGCCTGTTGAGGCCTAAGTTTATATTTTGGATTTTGGCATTAGCAGATTTCGCAGAATTTGAGACCTAAACACATGAACTTCAGAGGATTTTAGTTTGGCATTCCTTGTTTGATTTGTTTTGTCAATTTCTGTGGCAGACAAATGAGAAAAGTTTCTTTGGTATAGGAAGCTAAGGATTTATGTTTGTTGACGTTCATCATTGTCTTTTAATCCAGCTATCACTCTTTATGTAGTGGTATCTTATGCATGCAATTGTAAGTGCAGTTCAGCTTTTAATTTAATACTTCTCTGTCAAATTTGTCCTTGAATAGTAGGATTGTTTCAAATTACTCTCGTGATATTTCTGAGCCATAAATGAACATCAAGGCTAGTTTTCTCCTTTTGGCCCTGTATTTGGAAATGCTTAGGATAATATTTACAGTCGTGGAAAAATTAGAACCCTTTTTCCTCCTGATCTCTCTACTTACGCATTATTTTTACATATAGAATCTCAAATACAAATCAACATGCTCCACACTAAAGCCTCTGATTGAATGCTCAAGTAGAAATGGCAACTGGGGAAATAAATATTAAGCACGACCGCACAACACGATACGAGATAAGCTCGCACATATAGGTATACTAAGCATAGAGCACTTCTCATGTTCAAACTAGGGTTGCATAACTCAGGTGCTGACGACATAATCTATCGTGTTAGACTCGTAGTCGTGACAATTGGCACGGGAGAGCCGCCTGAAGATAATCCAATGAACAAAAAGAAACACAATACGTGTTTTTCTTTTCATGCAACGGGAGATAATCTCTCTGAGTTGGCTATAATCCCACCTCACTCTCACTCTCACTCTTAGAGATAAAATTTCAAAAAAAAAATCACACTCTTACAGATGAAATTTCACTTTATCTCTTCGTTTAAAATCATGCAAAGATTTCAAAAAAAAATCACAGTTAAGTTTTATATATATATATATATATATTTATATATATATATATATATATTAGAGATAAAATTTTTAATTTTATTAGAATAAAAAATACACAAAATATCAAAAAAAAATATAAGTCTAAAAATTAGAAAACATTATAAATACAATAATGTAATTTGTGTGGTATATATATATATATATATATATATATATATAATTTCATTTTGTTATACTTATATATATAATTTTAGATTTAATAAAATAATATAAGAATTTTTTGATAATTAATATCTTAAATTAATTTTTAAAATAATTTTAAAATATAAAAAAAATAATAATATTATCAAAATTAAGAATAATAATAATGATTAATTTAATTTTAATATACTATCGGTACATGATATCAATTTCAGTGATTTCTTAATTTTAATCTATTATTGTATAGAATTCATAGTTTAGGTCTAAATTATAAAATATTCAAAATATTTCTGTTTCTGAGTTTATTTCGCAATTCACTCTTACTTAGCAAGTATTTTTTTTCAAATAAATTCATCCAAAAAAATACTAATAATAAATAAAAATAAAAGAAAAAATCTTCACACCCATCTATCTAAATAATTATAAGAACAATAATAAAAGAAAGTTTCGTATTCCTTTAATTTCTTAATCTAGCTTTCACACTCTTCACTTGTTTGGAGAAGGAAAAAAAAATAAAGAATTCTTGTCCAGTTGTTTTAACCTAGCAAAAAAATGTCCAGTTGTTTTTATAAATTTTTGCGTTAGTTGCCCAAAAAAAATGCCTTGAATTATGAGGGCTGCAGTTTTGGTCATATCTTCTATCTTTTCCTAAATTATATTTGTATATTTAAAATTTCTATAAATATCTATTTTTTTTATGTAAAAATTGGATAATTTATAGTGAGTGTTTAAAGTTATTTCTAACAAATTTTAAGTGTTTCTCAACAAAATTAATATATTTTTAACTATGATTATGTGTTTAGTTGAGAACTTTTTAGTTTAATTTGTACACGAGAGAGTAGATATTCGTAAATATTTTAAATGTGAAGGTAAAATTTTGCACAAATTAATGAATAGAGTTAAAATTGCAGAAAGTCATAATTTAGAGTTTTTTTTGTGGTAATTACCCCTAATTATTATTATTATTATTATTATAAACATATGTTAAAGAATTAATTTAAGATCGCAGTATTGGGCTATATGCATATTTACTCTGAAAGAATTAGCCATGAATAATCAATATCTATGTCCTTTTTTCCGTTTTATTTTCATTGGGATGGGAAGGAATTGTTTCTTTAGAGCTCCAACAATTTAATCAATAGGACATTAACGAGAATGGTTAACTTCTCTCCAGATTCTTTTACATAATTTTAAAAAAAAATTAATTCGAATGGAATAACTAAAGAGCACAAAATTATATGTGTAATCTATACGTGTTAAAAATTGATGAGATTCACTGAATACAAAGAAAAGAAAGAGAAGAACGAAGATTTTGGAAAAAGAAAACAAAGAGGGATAAGGGTTAGAAAAGAAAATAAATTAAATTAAAAGATAAGTTAAGACTAATTGGGGCACAGTAAGTTGGAAGGAAGTTTTATATTTTAAGTAAGGCTGACAATAAAGATACTCATGATATGATATTATAGCGATTAAATCGTATTTACTTTAAGGCCCTTAGAAAAATTTAATAGGATAAATGACACACAAATTTCCTGAGTTAGGTTTTCTATAAAAATTAACATAACTTTTTGGTTTTACAAATTAATACTTTCATTTTTGAAATCCCAACAAATTTATATATTATACAATGCTCAATTAAGTAGTTGGGGCAATAAAAAAATGGAAATACCCCTTTTTAGGTGATTAAAAAGGGTTTCTGACATTAATTATCAGATAATATTAATTGGTTTTATTTACAATTTTTATTTAAAATGTGAACAAAATAAAAGGCTGGAAGTTTTTAAAGAAAAATCTGGAATTCTTTATCAAGTTATTTTTATAGAAAAAGCACCACCACCATTTTCACCTCCATTACTGCTCACTTTCACCACCAAAAACCTCATTCTCTCTCTAAAATTAAGAACCCTAAGAGAAAGTTATAAAATCCTAAAATTTTGTAAGTGTAATCAAGTAATTTTACTTCAAGGATATTTTGGTAATTTTGTATTTTAGATTAATTAAATAAAAATCAAAAAAAATTCGGTGTTGAATCTAGACAAGATTATATCTAGATATATTTGGGGTAAAAATGAAAAAGAAATTTCAAATTGGGACAAAAGTGTAATTAAGGAGGGACTAAAATGAAAGAATCTTTTAAAATTGTGGCCAAAGTGGAATTTCATAAACTTATTTTTCGGTCGAATCAGATTATGCCACGTGTCCCACTGCTACAGTTTTGAAAAATTGCATAAAAACCCCCCCATTTCTTCTTCTTCTCCACGAAGGACCTCCCGAAGCCACCCACGGAAACTATTCATCCGAACCTCCACCGTCTGCCGCCGTGCCAGACGCGCCTGTCCGCTGTGACCGGGAGATGCCGACGAACCAGCACCAAGTACTGCTGCCATGAACCGCCGCCTATCGCCGGAGAAATTGTGACTGGAATATTTCGCCACCGGAACGGTTTTTCGCCCTACGTGCCGCCGTTCGATGTCCGATCACCGTGCCACCACCACTGTTGGATTCGTCTCTACTCCAGCTTTGATTTCCGACCACTCTCGGCCTCTAGCTCGACTCCGGTAAGAAGTTGGCTACTGTAGCAATATTTTAATATTTAAATTTTGTGGTATTTTCGTAATTATTTCAGAATTGAGTTATTTTTTCCGAGAAAATTATACCACGTGATAGAGGAGTTTGAAACATGAAATTTCATGATTTTTAAGTGTTAAAACGATAACCGAAAGATCGTTAATTCTCGAGATGAAAATGTGGTATTTTTTTAAATATTTTCAAAATCTGGTATTTTTATAATTTTCGGATTTTGAGCCCATTTAGAGTTCGGGACCTCGAAACTTAGTTCTGACTTCGAATTTGGACTCAGTGAGGTCGGGACATGAAGTTTGATATAAAAATCACTATTTTCTGAAGTAGCACGAAACGAGAAAATAACTCGTGAATTGCATCGTTTAGCGTGCCACGGGCCGGTTCCGTACCGGGACCCATTTTCGATGAACTTTTTATCTAAACCAACGTTTTTCGGTGTTCTGAATTCAGCGGTGACCTCTGTTTCTCAATCCGAGACTCCGTTTGAAAAGTCAACTTTTCAAGTGAACGAGACGAGACTCGAGAACAACTATCCGATCAACCCAGTGATCAATTGAGGATATTTCTAGCATCGTTAACTCAGCATAATTACTATTTCGAGGTAGGGGATTCAATTTCCTTGTTTTTTATTATTTTCATTTAAATTGGAATTTATCTTGAAAAATGAAATTTTGTGATTTTTTAAATTGAATTATTTGAATAGTTATTTTGATGAACTATGAATTTGTGAAACATTGTAGACTGCTCTAGATATTTTTAAATATGGTTTTGTACAAGTTTTTATACTTGGAATTTGGTAAAGCCATGGAAACTGTACTTTGGATTTTAAAGTACAAAATAGATTTTAATTAAAAAAAAATCAGAGCATGTCTAGGATGTCAAATCACTGCATGGTTGTTTGAGACTTTATATATATTGCACATTTCATACAATCAGGCATGAGAGTCGTCTTAGGCATCACGATATTGTAGTAGGCGGACTAGTACACCCGCCTTCGGTGAGAGCCCGTAAATCCGGGTGGGGTTTGTTTTCTGACTATCTTCATTTGGTAGGCGTAGGCATTCGGTGCCCCTCCGGTTCAATAGGATTTGACACATGGGTGTCTCTCCGATTTTTCAGAAATAGATGTCAGGCAGAGAGCACTCAATACATATAGTATAAGTTGCTTTAGTTGTGATGAGAGGATGAAGACTCATGTGATGTGTTGATTTATGTGATGTGCATTATACCTATTTAAATTAAGACTTTTATATGTTTTGACCTGGATATCTGGTTTGATTTTAGCATAGTTTTCTATAAATGGTTTAAATACTTGATATTTATAGAAATGTTTTCCGGTATTATTAACTATATAGATGTGCTAATGCTTATTTTATTATGGTTTTCTATCTGTTTTAACCTGGATATATATCTTATTTTTATTTTAGCATGATTTTCTATAAAGATTTTCTATATATGTCTCAAATGCTCCATATTTATTAAGATGTTTTCCAGAACTACTAACCATGCAGTTGTATTGAGAATTACTAAAAAGGTTTTTCCCAAAAGAGTAATTGAGTTTTCTACTAAGCATTCACGTGCTCACCCCCCTACTTCCTTCTTCTTTCAGGTGTCAAATTATTCTGTGACAGATATTCATGTGGCTTGGCAAGCATGTTTGGTGTATGCTTGCAGTTCTAGTCCTCTTCATTGGTTAGTTCAGACTCTGTATCGTTTTCTCTTTTTTTAAGTCAAATTTATTTAGTCATTCGTAATATATTTACTGAGTGGATGTATAAGGATGATTTCGATATTTAATCGAGTACTTAGATATAGAAATAATTTTATGAAAATTATTTTAATTATGGGCATATGGTTTTAATTTGAACACTTTCATTAAACTAAATAATTTAAATAAAAAGTTTCTAAAATTTATTATTTATCATGTCTCTAAATTTAAAATTAAAAATGTCTTAAAAATTTAAATTAATAGATAATGTTATAATTTATCAAGTTGGTCTAATATTAAAATTTATTTACTCTTAAGGATTAAAATTTAAATTTTAAGTATTTGACTTTTTCTGAAAATTTTAAAAATTTCTATTAATCATTGTTTTTAGTTAAATTTACTAAAAATTATGTCCTTACATTTTCGAACGTGACAAAAGTCATACAAATAAACTGAATAAACTGCACCAAGCACGAGCGAGTCGTACAAATCCTAGTCTTGAAACTTTCTTGACCAAGTTTCTATCTTTTCAAAACTTTATATATTTTGTACTTTCTGTATAAGTGCTTCTTCAATGCGTATTGTAATATTTATCTATTGATAGATACTTTCATTGATCATAATCAAATGACCAAATGGCTATAATAAATTCAGTACTTGTACTAAAAATGGATTGCATTTAATGTTTATCTATATATAGAAAGTCATTTAATACTCTAAATCTAAATGGTGGGCCAAGGCAACTTGTTTTTAACCTGCCAAAAAAAGGACATTTGAATTGTTTAGTTTTCTTTTTTGTAATCCTATTCTATTAATATACTATTAATATTCTAATTATCGTTAATTTTTTCTTAGGAATAATTCTATCTAATTTTAATTCCCTATAAAGTTTATTCATGGTAAAGCCAATTTAATATATTAAAGTAACAAATTTTATTTTTTTTAAGGTAAAAAAGTAAGCTCTGGATCCTATAATAAAGTCATAAAAAATATATTCATGTTAAAATAAAATAAATTAAGAATATTAATATAAATCGAAAGATCAAAATTTGACAACTAAAACTAAGGGGTGAAAAAACATCCTAAACTTATGTAAATTAAGTATAAAAAATTAAATTCTAAAAAATATTTCATTTTATATTAAAAAATAAATTTAAAATAAAGTAAAAGACAAAATAAGATTATAATTGTCCGTAAATTAAACAAGATATTCTTATTCCATTACTCAAATATAAAAAAAAAAATATTCCTAAAACTCATTAGGTAGATAAATTTGAAAAGTATAAATAAATAATTAGTTTCCTTCATATCTTGGAATTTTTGTAAATTGGAATTAAAATAGAAATTAGTAAAATTGACTTGTTATTGTAAGTCACTTTCAATTTAGACAAAATATTCATTGATGGAGAAAAAACAAAAATACCCATTATATATATATATATATATATATATGGATAGATTTTCAATGACTACAGTTCCATATAACCATCATAAAAATTTGTGTTAGTATTAGATAATTATTAATACAGGTATTAATATATTTTTTTGAATCAAAATAATTTCATTAATAATAGAAAAAAATATATTACTCATCAAAGGATATTCAAATACAAAGTAGACATCCGTAAGAAACAAATTAAAATCAATAGAGGAATTTAGTACCTTAGGATCCTTGTGAAATCGATGCGTAATAATGGGACTCATATCGATCACTATTGTTGTGCACTTCAATAGAGCTCTCCACATCGGTTAACTCATTAAAACCCTCCACTTAATTGTTGGTGTCTTTCACTTCAAAACTAAAAACCATTAAAGGGTAAATACTATTATCCATACTATCTAAATCCGAGTCAGAAATGATATAGATTTAGATGATAACCGTATTAAAATTACCAGAATATAAGATCCAAATAAAATCACCATAGATATAGATCTAGGTGGATTAAATTGACAAAAATAATAATAAAAAAACTCAAAACTACAACAGATCAAGATCTGAATAGACTAAAATTAGCACAGATCTAGATGTGGGTGGAAATATACCTACTTAAATAGAAGGATTGTTCAAAGATACAACTAAAAATAAAATGAAAAGATATAAAGCTCCCCACTGGAGAGAAATATCTAAAAGATATTTTCCTCTCCGGCAGGTTAGAAAAAGAAGAAAAAGACTCATGCGGGTTAGAAGAAAAAAATTGAGAGAGAAGAGAAAAGGAATTAAGCACATATTCTACCACTATAATCAAACAATCATGACTATTTCTTTATCATATATAAGCGTTAATATTAAATACAAATAATGACAAAGACTTAAAAATTACTTGTTATAGAAGGTTTAATAAGAGATCACTATTTAGAATTAATTACAAAGATTTTTTTTTATTTTGACTTTTGTAATAAATGCTCTGAATGAAAATCTAGAATTGATAATGGACTAAAAATTATTTCTTTTATTCCTCATTTATTGAATTGGTGAATTTATTAGTTTGAGTTTTAAAAATTGTGTTCTATTTGTTTTTTTTGTTGTTGCCTTTTGATTTAAGATTGTTTTAACATTTCACATCTGCCTAACTTTTCCATTTTATTTAAAATTTTTTATTTTCTTTAAATTGTCTATTAATTATATAATTACCCTCAGTGACTTAATCACTTTTAGCCTCCCTAGGTTTGGAATTGTAAATAGCTATTTTGAAGTATAAAAATAACTAAAGTAGAGCATAGATGAATAAGAAATTGAAACCCAAAGTGAGAAGGTTCTAGAATTAGAATTGTAACATACTAGAATTATGAAATTTATTTTGGACTATTATTTAGCTTCATAAAGCTGAGGTAGTAGCTAAAAATATTTGTAACTATTATGTTGTAACATTTAAATAGTTTTCAGCCATATTAATGGGTTGTTACTGTTACATTGTAACAGACAAACATTTTTCAGTCATATTAATAGGCTATTGTTGATATATTATAATAGAAAAATATTTTTCAGCCATATCAATGGACTATTATATTGTAACAAAAAAATAATTTTAGCCATATTAATGAGATATTAATGGCTTGGTTTCCCCATCAACACTATAAAAGGAGACCTTCTCCACTTTTACATATATCAAAAAATATTTCTTAACTTATTCTTCTCTTCTATATTCTCTCTGTGGCGGTTAAGAAATAGTTAGTTAATAGGTAGAAAGTTTGAGTTCTTTCTTTTCGGCGTGGTCGAGCTCTCTTGAGTTCTGATGATAGAATTTAGGCATTACTCAGTTCATTATAAGTAGCAAGTTAGTGCGACATTGCTATTTGTGAACCGTTTTATCCAGGAAACAGACTATATTGACATTCCTCTAAGCACCCTAGTAATGAGGTATAACTGTTTTAAGAAAATTGTGTGAAACACAAAACTCGATCCAGTTTCCTTAAATTCCTTCATTATAATCATAATAATTATTATAGTAAATTGATTGTGATTATTTTTGTTACGTTATTTGATTTATTTTTTTGATAATTGTTACTATCCAAGTTATAGTTAAATAATGTATTATATCATATGTTATAACAAAGTATTGTTGTATTTTTATTTCTAGACATATTATTACTTGCAATATTTTTTCCTAACACTAAGTGTATATAATCTTTTTTTTTCTTTTTTTTCTTCTTTTTTTTTTCTCTTAAAATCCGCAGCTCTATTTGGAACCTAGATTCTAAAAAGAAAAAATTTATGACGAAAAAGTTAAAGAAAAAGAAATCAAAAAATATTTTTTTAATTTTATTCCATTTTGAAACTTTTCTCTTTCCTAATCAATTTGTCATAACTCTATGCACTTAAAGATGACATTAAATCTAATTCTCACTTTCCCTGAAAAGTTTTCACTACAGCAAAATTGGTCACTAACGAGGACAAAAATCCTTGCTATTAGCACATTTGTCCTCGTTACAAGCAACAGCGAAGTCTATGTCCTCAGTAAGTGTTCTCACAAGTGGGCTGTCGCTACTGCTGGTTAATAGCTAGGATAATCCTCGCTATTAAGCTTGACCAATAGTGAGGACAATGTCCTGGTAATTAGTTAGTAGATAGGATAATATCCTCGCTATTCTCACTACCTTTTTTGATATTTTAAAATATTCTTTGACAGTAGCGAGAATATTGTCCTCACTAATAGATGAGGGCAATATCCTCCCTATTTCCTCTTTGTGATTTCAAATTTTAAATATCTGTGTTGGCTTTTAGCGCGAACACAATCCTTACTAGTAAGATAATAATTTATTTTAATTTCTAATTACTAATTAAGTTAGTTTCAAAAAAATTCTAATTAAAAAAAACAATTTTAAAAAAAAAAGAAACAATTTATCTATATTTTAATTAATTTAATAATTTCCAAAAATAAATTAGACTAAAATAACTAATTTTTATGATAACTAAAATTCATATTGTCATTAATTTTTAAAAGAAGAAAGTATAATTACAAATAGAATTAAAAGTTAAAAGTAAGAACTAATGATTATCTTCGTCTTGATTAGATTCTGATGATCTAGCTCCAGCAGGTGGTGACAGAATAACTGTGACAGAATAACTACGTTGTTGCCTAATGTTATAACTACTACAGCTATATTTTGTTATTATTGTGAAAGACTTATCACTTAACTTCTTAACGTCAATACTTCATCAACGATATAATCCTCGGCTATAGAACTTTCTAGACGTGCTCGATTTTTGATATATTCTTTGGGTTTCTTTAAGAATCTCTCAAAAAATACATCTATCTTATGTACACAAGACCCCAAAGTATTAGTTCTTTAGGCAAATGTAAAACCAAATGAATCATGACGCCAAAAAATGTAGGAGGAAAGATCAGTTCAAGTTTGCAAAGAATGTGCACTACATGCTCTTGAGCTTTCTCTAAGTTAGAAAATGCCTATGACCAAAATAAACGGTCTTACCCCTCACATAGATAAAAGGTATGTCTTTTTTACAAGTTGGACACACTTTGTAACCTTTTCGCTCCAACCAGAAAGACTACTACATGCAGAAAAATCATTAATGATCTATAACAAGGTAGCATGCATCTTAAAAATTGAATTATCATCAGCATCCTGAGTTTCAATACCTGACACCCATAAATCTTTCAATTCATCAATTAAAGGCCTTAAGAATACATCTATATCCTTACTTGGAGCTTGTGAACCAGGTATCAATAAAGTCAACATGAAATAAGACTCTTTCATATATAACCAACGAGGCAAATTGTATGTTGTTAACACCACTGGCCACATTCTATAAGAAAGGTTCATATTGCCGAAAGGATTAAACACATCGATGGCCAATCCTAGATGCACATTCCCCAGCTCTGCTGCAAAATCAGGATATTTACTATGAAAATCTTTTCAAGCCTTCCCATCAATAGGATGGCGCAAGACACCTTCTTATTTAGGTCGCTCTATGTAATGCTACTTCATCTATGTAGCAGTACACCTAGAACCATACAAATGATTTAAATGCGATATCAATGGAAAATAGTGAAGTACTTTGTGAGACACTTTCTTCCTCTTCATATTCTTATCCACCCAGAAACTAGTGCCACAAACTGGACAATCTTTTCTATGTGCATGTTCTTTTCAAAATAAAGCATAGTCATATTTGCAGACATAGATTTACTCGCATCCCAACCCCAATTTCTCATCCTTTTCTTTGCTTTGTAATGCGAATCAGGCAATCTTTTTCCTTCTAGTAATGTATCTTTCAATAACTTAAGAAGAGAATCAAACAACTAATTAGTCCATTTGTTCAATACCTTTAAATACATCAACTTTAAAAGGAAATTTAGAGATAAAAATTTAGTACAACTAGAGTACAACTCTATATCTATCTCCACAAATAAATCATCATAGTATTGAGTAGATCCCATTTCTCCTACTTCAACACCATCATCCTCAAAAGCTTCAGTATTAGAAGCTCGAAAATGTCATTTAGGACATCGACTATCTCATCTTTATCAACATTCTCTATAATAACAACATCCTTATCTTCCTAATTTTCCCCATGATAAACCCATCTCTTATATGCATCATGAAATCCGTTATGCAAAATGTGAGCCTCAACAATATTGACTCTATCAAATGAAAATTCAAATATTTTTTACAAGGACATCTAATTCTTTTACTATTATCTACATGATTCTTTGCTAGTTCAATAAATATCTTGACTCTGTCAAAATACTCATGCTTCCTTCAATCTCTTATGTTTATCCAACTCTTGTCAATTGGCATCTTAGCACTACTTCAAATGACGATCAAACTACATAGATTATTCAATTGTAACATTTATGTATACAAAGTTCCTCAAAGTGTCCTAATTCAATCTTTTCACTTTAACTCTAAAGGGTAAGGATTTATCCCATTCAAGATAATAACAATAAATAAAGAATAATCTCAAACTGTCCAAACGAGATAATTCGAAGATTGGTATAAAATCAATACAGATATATACAAAATATGACTACAATTAATATCACTATGTGACTGAAATAACTAAAACAAAATACCAAATATGACTGCAATTATTATTTGATATTTAATTATTTATTTATTTTTAATTACTGTTTAAAAAAAGTCACTATTAGTCATTTGATTTATTTAATTATTATTTATTTTTTTTAAGTACTATTTAATACTTATCTAATTAAAATATTTTTATTATTTATCAACCTTAACTAGCATTTAATATTTAATTAGGCAATTATTTTTACTTATTATTTGATGATATTATTTATTTTTTTATAAATTTATTTATTTGTTTTAATTATTGAATATTCACTTATCTAATTAATAATATTTAGAGAAATGAATATTTTTAATCTTTGAATCCTTCAATTTTACCTCCAATATTAAACAAAACTAATTCTTCTAAACAAACTCATCAATCTAAAACTAAAAGTATAAGAGCAATACCAAATCTTAATCAAGCACTTGGAAGCTTAGAATAATCAAGCATCATAAAGTATTGTTGATTACGATTGGCCATAATTTGTTTTTTTTTTTAATTTTAAAAAAAGACAACATTTATATAATTCCATCAACATTTTCACCTAAAACAAATATGGTATTTGTTATAATTCAAACTAGGAGATGATAGTCTGTGGTTCAAGGCATGTTTTTGATTGTTTCTATATGCATTATTTTATGTCAGTTTGTTCTTCCTAACTTGTTATTTTTTTATATTTCACATACTGTTATATTTATATGTACATATAATATTCATAGGTGCCTAGATATCTAGAATAAAAAAATCCAATACTTAAAAGATATTCACTCAAAATCAGTGAGCTAGGGAGATCAAGAGACTGGATTGTGGTGCATACTAATATTTAAATTTTAAAAAGACGGACCAATGCCAACGCTGCCAGTACCCCAAGTATGGTAGCCTAGAAAGCTTAAGCATCCGTGAATGCATTTTTTATATAAATTAAGCAAAAGGACTTAAGTCCACCTGAAGATAATCCAAACTATGACTTATAGTTAAAAATTAAAGTAAAAATAAGAATTATCAATAATTGGACAGATGGATTCATTTACAATTACTTAAAAGTGAATCATCAATTCCTATCTGTGCCTACTTGCTTTATTTTTCTTTTTTAGCCTTTTTATTGAATAGAATAATTAAAATTATTCACTATTCATGCTTTAAATTAAAAAGCACCATTAGATCCTTCTCCAACTTCACAACAGAATAACGTACGGGCTTAGTGTAAAATTTTTCTTTAAAGTCTTAGTTAATATATAACACCACATTTTATTGATTATTTCCACATAAAGAAAATTAGAAATTGACATACAGAATACAAATAAATCTATATATTATTTCACCCAAACCACAACAGTGAACAATTGTCATAGATAGTTCAGCAATAATTCAGTTCAAAGAATTAACTTTAATTTTACAGACTGAAACTTTGACAATTTCGGCTGAAGAACCTTCCTAAGAACTGAATTTAAAATGCCCAAGGAACCAATTTTTTTTTCTTGACCCCTATTATAACTGATTATCCAAATCACTAACCACATGAAAAATACACAAACAAATATATATATATATATATATAAGCACTAATCCAATAGGTATTTTTTTTTTTTTTACCTATGCATAGGTATCAATTTGGCTAATGAAAATTTAGCATGCACATTTTTTAATTGTAAAAAGTAAGAAAGAGAAAGAGCATTAATGATGCACATTTTTTTATGCATTTCATTATAGTCATTGGATCACTATTAAATGGTCCAACGGCTAAAAAAAAATACCTACCCATAAGTAAAAAAAATACCTATTGGATTAGCAACCTCTATATATATATATATATATCACAGAAATAATACAAAAACTCACAAGCCGTTGATGCAAGATGACGGAGCCATTTGCTGAAAATGCCCACCACCAAGTAGCAATAGAGGTGTGGAGATAGCAGGTTAAAGGCATCGGCTAAAGAATGGTAGGGGGAGAGCTAGGGTGAGAGAGAGATAAAAGGGGTCAAGAAAAATGGAGCTAATTTTTAGAGAGAGATCGGTCCGTTTTTAAAGAGAGATGTGTGAAATAGATGGGGAAGAAGACGACACTTTAGGTCTCTCAAGATTCATGGAATAATTTAATCTAAGATCTTTATGATGCCCAAGATTCTCAAATGTATGATAAGCTAATAATAAATATGTTCATATTGCATAATAGATATATCAACCAACTAGTATCAATTTTATGGTAAATTGCTCATTCTGATTGTTAAATATTTTTGATCTGTATTATTGTACTAATGTTATTAAAATACTCCCATACAGTGCAAAGGTTTAGTAACTACAAAGAGAGAGTTTTGTGTGCAAAAGAAACAAAGAGTATATTCATGAATAGCAATACTATATGTACATGCATTAAAATCATATTTATTGATAACTTGGTCAAATAGTAGTTTTTCGATAAAATATATGTTTCATATTTTTCAGAGTCAAATTCACTGTGCATTTAATACATCAAATAGCTTTAATTCAATGTTTAAGACTCATTTATAGTATTTTATTTGCCGGCCCTAAGTAAGCACAAGGTGGCGGTCATTGTACGGAATTGTGTTTAATTACACTAAACTAGCATAAATTTAGCTTAATCGCGTAATGTCGTTTTTATGCATTCTAATAATTAGGCATTGATACTATATTTGCATTATTAATTGGAGCCTATTTGATTAATTTTTATGTTTAATAATTGGTTATCGGGCTAAATTTCACCAAATTACAATAAGATTGGCCATATAAGAACATAAGTCAAAATATGACTAGATTTCACCTTTTAGGCTAGGTTTCACCATTTTAGTCTACACTTGAGTAAGTCACGAGTAATTTAAAGTTGGGCACATGGAAAGTCTGGGTATGAGATACCAAAAATACCCCTTAGAATTTAAGTTATGGCTTTTCTTAGCCATTAAGTATTGATTTTGGACCAAATCTGGTCATTTCTTTCCTTTTTCTCTCCAGCTATGAATTGAACCACTCTAGCCACTATCTAGGCTTTTCTCAACTCTCCTTGGCCATATCCAAGAGTTTCTAAGTAATAGAATCAAGTTGGAGCTCTAAAAAGCAAGATAAGTGCAAACTAGTCAAGGTCCTCTTGAGTCCTAAAGTTTATTTATAAACTTTAGAAATTAGTTCGTGGAAGTTGAAAGTAAGAGCTTCAACTAAAGTTCAAACTAGTCAAGACAAACTTTTTGTAGTATTTTGAATTAGTATTTTTTTTTTTTTTACTTTAACTCTTAAATCAAAGTCTTTATTTGATGAATAAAGGTCCTAGAAAACCTTATATATGGCTAGAAATATAAGATTTAATTGGAGGATTAAAGTTAGACTTAAAGTCTCAAAATTTACTATTTGTATATTCAAGTGCTTTCATTGTTAAAATAAATTCTCTACACTTGTAATCTAATTTTATAAAATTGAAATGTATATTTTTTTGATCCCATTATGTAAATATATTTGTTTGGTTACTAGTTGTAACAATAGAAAAGTATAAAAGTGGTTTTAAAATTTCTCTAAACTGAAAGAATTCAAGTGCACTTAGGTTATTCTAAATAATCCTCTTTGAGGTGTATATATAGGAATTGGCTTGTAAAATATTATTGTAGATTTAAAACTATGATTTTAATCATGTTGGAATGTCCTAAAAATAGGAGAGGTGCTGCCCAAATATTTTTAAAACTAAATAGTACCATTTAGAAGTTAATAGACTAGTTTTTACAAAATTTTGTGTCATTTTGGATCATTTTTGTACTAAGGATCTAGCATTCATATTTTGATGATTTCAATCAGTTTCTAAGGCTAGTCATTGGCTATTATATACTTCATGTCACTTATACACTTTTGAGTCATATTGTGATTTAGTTTCTTGATTTTGTAAAAGTTGTCATTTTAATCTTGTGATCATTTTCTTTAAGCATTTTACATTGTAATGATCATTTTAGTAATAAAATTGATATTAGGTCTTCCACACACCTTACCACAGAGGATACTGACCATTTTTACTATCCTTTCTGTTGAACATGAGGTAAGTAAAGATTTATTTTAATTGCATCACAAGGATATTAGTAGATATAAGATGTTTTTCTACATGCTTATATGTATTATTTCAAATATATGTTATTTATATGGTTATTATTTTACTCATGAAAGACATAAGCATGACATGATTATTTAAGCATGATTTTCAAAGAAGTGAAGTTTTCCATGCATTGGATTTAATGTAGTACTATTGTACTAATTTTACAAGATATGTTTTAAGTACATTGTTTAGTCTATCTGTATTAGGTAGGTATGGTTTGCATAGATGTCCTTCTCACATAGGTGGGCATGGCTTACCGACTGCTGGGACTGAGCATTGTACTATGAGATTTATTAGGTGCATTACCTAGTCAATCTGCATTGGGTAGGTATGGTTGCATTGGCCATGTGTTTCCTTCACGCATAAGTGGGCACAGCCTACCGACTGCCGCGACTTTATAATATACTCAAGAACCCTATAAATAAATATTTTCTAAAAAAAGAGCATCAAAATGAAAAGTTATAAAAAGAAAGAGTACAATAGGAATTTCAATAAAGTTTATCATGAAACACATTCACGAGCATGCATGATCTTTACTTACTGAGTATTAGTTCATTTAGTTCCTGTGATATAGGCGAGGAGATATATGATGTATAGAGTTACTAGTTTGCTAGTATATTTTCTTGTCGCCATGATCATATAGATGTAGACGAGTATAACTTGTAGGCGATAGCTTTGTATTTTAATATTTTGGTGTGCTATAAATATTACTGCTGATGACAAGATAAACTAATATTTTTTTGTTGTACATTTTGTAAAGACACTTTCAGAAAGTAATACTATTCAGTTTCTTTTGTTTTACGGTTTAAAAAGTTTAAATTGACCCAACTTTTTTTGAACAAAACTAACGTTATGATTTATAAAAGAATAACACTTCCTAGTTTGACCTATATAATCATATAGATAAGCTAGGGGATATTATAATTTTAGTATTCCCTTTGTGAATTAGTAGATAATTTTTTCTAAATGGCTATTGAGAATAAAATTATCGATAATATTATTCTTTGATAGAAAGATAGTAACTTAAAGGTAAATATGTATTGGATAGATATTATGATAATTTTACATATCTAACTATGGTATTGTATAGGGATTTTATATGTGATATAGAATATGCTCAATAGATCGTTTAATCAAGACTAGTTGATTAAATCTATATAAGAGGCACGACATTTAATCTAAAAGTGCAATGTTGGGCCTTTAGTGAGTGTTCCCTTTACTAATAGTATTTATATAAATACCATAATAAGAGTTATTATGTATTTATCATACTATTAGAGCTAAAATTATTTAGATCCATTATGTTTCATGTCTAGCTCAACAAAGCTCATTAATTGGTAGGTAGAATTTATGAAATTAATTTCATGAACTGTGTAGAATAGTGATTCTACATAGAAGTTAGTATTTTTATAAATAACTTATATGAGTTGGACATATTTGTAAAAATAAATCCATAACCTAAATTGGAGAACAAGCACAATTCTAATTGGACTAGTATTAATAGTTTTAGAGTCCATATATATATAAGATATATGAGAGAAAAAACTGCATATTAACTTTAGGAGTGTCACACATGAAATAGAGGGAAAGAGATAGAGAGGTGCTCTGTGCCAATTATAATGAGAAGAAAAGATAAAACGTTTCCTGTAACTTCACAATCTCATCTCACATCCTAGTATTCTAAAGAATTAAGAAGGAATTATTGATCATTCTCTAATGAAAGATTCAACTTGGTTTTCACTCGTCTCATCAACTAAGAGTAAAAGCATAGACAAAAAAAATCTAGGATTAGAGATTTGATTACTATCAATAAGGAGATTAAGGAGGAGCATACTACAAGAGGTAAACTCCAAATCTCAATTCTAGGGTTTGTGCATCTAAATTTGATTTATATTATACATGATCCTGGACATGATACATTCATGTTCTATGGTTATGAAAATTATTTTCATGAAAAATTTAAAAACCTAAATTCAAGAACTTTTTCGTTGCATTCATGATGTGATCATGTATTTTTCTATAGTTTCTATGCATGTATGATTGTTCCTAAGTGTTAGGTCAATTTGCATCAATTAGTATTAAGAGTGTAAGTTCATATATATAGCATAATATTGATCTAGAATTGTATGATCTAGGTTATGTGATTGAGTTTGAACAATTTTTGTTTATGATAGTTAAATGATTTATGGTAATGAATAATGTTTAATTACGTATACTATTAATTTATGCATGGTAAGAAAACTTATGAATTGTGATTCTACCAAAATTAGGTACGGGTATTCTTGAATTTTATGCTTGATAGATTCATGAATATATTTTCAATGAGTTTGAAAATCTGAATTTTTTCTAGAAATTTTTTATGTTGTTTTAATTTTTTCAGTATTTAAAATAAAAAAAATTTGTTCATGCCCTAACACTGCACGCATGGCTGCTTGCATGTGTGATGGGCACGACGTGCATGGCTGATGCACGCGATTCATGCACGGCTAGCGCACCCAACATGCGAGCCTAACACACGCTGGTATGGTGAGGCCCCACCTTGCATCCTAACCAGTGCATCTTGCGCACGGCCTATACAGCACTCTAGCACGACCCATGCTATTCCAGCACGCATAGCCAGCATGTTTAGCACTCATGGCTTTGCCATGTACCGTAGCCAGGCAGCCCTATCCCATTGCCACTTATTGCTCTGCTTCACGCTGCCTTCCTTAGGCAATAATCGCTCATAGGCTAATGGAGGTTAATTATTTTTAATTTATTAGATAATAATTTAATTTGAATGCAAATTTTTTAAATAGGAAACTATTCAAATGAGATTAGGATAGTTATCTATTTTTGAGTTATCCTATTTTAAATTTGATTTACTATAGGATAATATTAAATTTGAATTAATTAAATAAATAAGGTATTATCTAATAATTAATTTGAATTTAAATAAGATATCTACTAATTTTTGAAATTGGATAAGATTTCCTATATTATCCCATGCATTTAAATTTTAAATTTAAATAGATAATGACAATTCATACTAATTTAGATATTTAAGGAGGCTGGATATGAGTAGATATTATCTTGATAAACTAGTAGTTAATTTGAATTTGAATAAAATTTCTACTAATTTTTGATATTAAATAAGATTTTCTATAGGGTTGCGAAGTATACCCGTGCAAGAAAATGAGAGACAAAATTGATAAAAATTTAGAAAAATACTTTCTGCTTGGTTACCCAAAAGAATAAAAGGATTACCTTCTTTATAGACAATCTACCAATACTATTTTTATCAGCAAAAGTGGAGACTTTCTGGAAGAGGAGAAAGAACTTTGTCAAAAAAATGATGAAGAGAGAGCTTATGACCTTCATTACTTTTCTTAGTTAATCAAGTTGTTAGATGAACACTTAGTTTGCTTTTATTAATTTCGGTCATTAGGAACATTTTGGGCTTTTGGTAAGTTAGTTTGAGTAACTATTTTTTGGATAAGTAGGAGATTGTTAGGATATTTGTCCAAAAAAGCAGATTTCTAACTTTATTTTTTTAGTGTAAACAACTTTTTCTTATATACAATTATAATATTTGCTAAATTAAATTATCTCAGTTGAATAGTTTATTTATCTTGAAAAAATTTCACAACTTTATTTGTATATAAAGAAACAAACATAATTACGTGTTAATTATGGAAAGACTTCTTTATTTATCCAAGTCTAAATTAACTGGTTCATAATCTATAAATAAGGATGGAATTCTTTATTCACTAAAGATTATAGTGTTTATCTATCTTAACGGGAATGATTTATCTTAAATTATTGAAGTGTCTGACTTCTGATAGAAATACTAGTATAACATAAATAAGTTATGTATATTGAACAGAACCAGTTAATATAAAAAATTAGAATACCGTAACTCAATTCTTAATGTTACCACAAACTAGCTCTTAGCATATAGATCTTAACCCTTGATATTTGACTGGACTTGGTTTAATGGGTTGTAGCTTTTTAAATTATTAAAAGACTAACTTCTATGAAATTAGAGATGAACTCTAATATATTGAAGATTATGATTTATGAATTGACAGGAACTTCAAATAGTTAAGGACACTATACATTAATACCACTTTAGGGTCTTTCAAGATTCATGGACTAATTTAATCAAAGATCTTAATATTCACTTTGTAAATTAGTTAATAATTTTTTCTAAATGACCATTGAGAACAAAATTATCAACAATATTATTCCTTGATAGAAAAATGATAACTTAAAAGTAAATATGTGTTGGATGAGTATTACGGTAATTTCACTTATCTAACTACGGTATTGTATAGGGATTTTACATGTGGTATAGAATATGTTAGATAGATTAGTTAATCAACACTAGTTGATTAAATGACTATAAAAGGTATGACATTTAATCTAAGAGTGTAGTATTAGGCCTTTAATGGAGTGTGCCCTTATTAATAGTATTTATATAAATACCATAATAAGAGTTATTATGTATTTATCATACTATTGGAGCTTAGATTATTTAAATTCATTAGGTTCTTTATCTAGCTCAACAAAGCTCATTAATTGATTAGTGATACTCATGAAATTACTTTCATGAAACTATGTAAAATAATGATTCTATACAGAAATTAGTATTTTTATAAATACATTATATAAGTTAGATATATTTATAAAAATACACACATAGTCCAAATTAAAGAACAAGCTCAATTCTAATTAGACTAAGATTAGCAGTTTTGGGGCCCATATATATAAGATATATGAGAGAAAAAATTATACAGTAACTTTAGGAGTGTCACACATGAAACAGAGGGAGAGAGAAAGGTGCTCTGTGCCAACTACAATGAAGAGAGGAGAGAAAAAGTTTCCTGAAATCTCATAATCTCATCTCACATCTAGCTATTCCAAAGGATCAAGAAAGTATTCTTGATCGTTCTCTAACCAGTGATTCAATTTGGTACCCACTCGTCTCATCAACTAAGAACAAGCGCATAGACAAAAAGATCTAGAGTTGGAGATTTAATCACTATTAATAAAAAAAAAAAATCAAGGAGGAGCACGCTACAAAAGGTAAACCCCAAATCTCATCTCTAGAGTTTATGCATCTAGATTTGATTTATATTATACATGATCTTGTATATGATATATGCATGTTCTATGGTTATAAAATTGCTTTCATGAAAAATTTTAAAACCTAAATCCGCTAACGTTTCTCCTATATTCATAGTGTGATCATGTACTTTTTCATAATTTCTATGTATGTATGATTTTTTCTAAGTGTTAGGTCAATTTTTAGTATTATGCAAGTCACAGGTCAAGTAGTTCTTGACCTCAGGTTAAATAATCCTTAGCCACGTGTTCAAGTAGTTCATTATCCTAGGGTAAAGAACTACTTAACCTGAAGTTAAGTATTACTTGACCTGGGGTCGAGGACTACTTAATTCCATGTCACATCATGGTCAAGTAGTACTTAACCTGAAATAGCAAGCAACAAAAGTATAAATGGGCAACTTTTTCGTCTATTTTTGGTCATAGGGACTTAGATAGGCCCTTCATTTTTAGTAATGGAGATTTAGATGGTGACTTTCTTGTCATTCTCATTGATGTCATGACTAAAGATTTTATAGACTCTTTTCACCTTCGACTGACATAATTTTTGCTATTGTGGAATTCTTTGTGTTCTTTTAGATGAGAATAATCAATCGAAGAGCTTAAATATGAACTTGGATGAGTTAAATCAACTAAATGAATTGATCGAATAGATAATAAGACAAGTACTACTTGACCTCCATTTAGATAAATGACTCATCATCTCAGGTAATTAAAAATTTGTACTCAAGAATTACTTGACTTTTAGTCAAGTGGATGTTTACCTTTGCTAAGGCCAAGTAGAGAGAAATAGACTTTACAAGGAAGTATATCAAGTAGGTTATGTCAAATCGAATATGGGATCCAATCGGCTATCAGGTTGTACGTGAATTCCAATGAGCTATTTGAGACTTTTAATTCTTGTAGGCCTATTTTTTAGTCCTAAAAAATTTACTCAAAAAGATAGTCCTAAAAACGTCAAAAAAAAAAAGAAAAAAAGAGGGGGAATTACTATCCATGTCCTTTTCTTTATGCTTTACTTTTCCCTACTCGTTACCCTTTTTGTTATGATACGGCTCCTTTCAAATGGGCAGGCTTCACTCCCGTGGATGTGATCCATTGGGCCTCCTTTCATGTAGTTTTTAAAAAGTCCATGAGTCAAGAAAGAAAGTCCGCCTCATTACATTCCAATTAATCAAGTTAAATGATTTGTCTTCACCTATGTAATATCTCATCAATACTCTTCAGCATTCTCACGTGACAATTAAAGTCCACCCACATTCCATTTTGGCATTTTCTATGCATTCAACTTTATGGGCTGATTCTTTTTATTTGACAGAATGGGGCCTCCAATTAATCTTAGCCCAAAGAACTGGACTTTAGACATTACACTTGGACTTTTAGTTTGCAATTTGCACTTTTTTTTTTATCGGGAGGAGGGAAGTCTATGTATCTCATAAAAGCTCCTTCTAAAATATTCTTCAACACCCTAACGAACGATGAAATGAGTCACCTGAACTCTATTCGAATAATTAACGAATAAACGATGAAATGAATCACCTTAACGAACGATGAAATGAGTCACCTGAACTCTATTCGAATAATTAATGAACAAACGATGAAATGAGCCACCTGAACTCCATTCGAATAATTAACGATAAGGATCGCTATTATTAGACGGTGGAACGAGTCACTTGAAACCCATCTGAACAACTAGCGAGAACGGTACCCTAGAACAAAGAGCGAGGTAATGTGCCAGCAGGCAGTATTTTCACATTTAAGACTCCCAAAAGAGCTACTCAATTTTGAACTCCTGACCTTTAATATTCAGGATAACGAAGTTGCCACTAGGCCACTTGTTCAACAATTGTAAACATCTTAATGTTCCCCATATAAGTTGATAAACAAACAAAATTAGCTACTAAAGTATAAAGAAAAGTAACTAACAACATTAGAATTCAGGTATAAAAATAGATATAATTATACTCGCATCAGTCTCCGATTTTCATTTGGTATATATTTGACTGATTTGTGTTTCTTATTTGTTTAATTTTTGTTCGTACAATTTTCTATAATATTTGATTCATAAATTTATGAGTTCAGTTCTTCACATTTTTCTGACTGTTCACATTTTTCTGACTGCTAGATATGAGTTCAGTTTATATACTTTCAAAATTGGTTCAAATTTTTCTGATTGTTTTCTCTCTCCGTTGCATCCATTGCCGCTGCATTTGCATTTGGTTCATGGATGTACGATAACTAAATAAAAACAACATATAATTCATGAACAGCAAGTTGATTTATTTTTTAGACGACATCGAATACTTCATGTATAATTGGTTCATTAAGATAAAGATTCAAAAGTTTGGTATATAGAATAGATCATTGATATGTACTTATGAACAACTAGTTGTAATTTTTATGTATCTATACGTACATACGAACATATCAAAATTTTTAGCGGGAATGTTCGGAATATTTTGTAGATATATACTAAAATTTTATGACTGTTAGTCTCTATGATAACTTTTCTTGGAATATATCTTTTTTGGTAGATAGAAATGCAACATTTTTTATTTTAGGTATAGAAATATAAGTATAGTTCATAATATATTACTAATTTGGTACATATCAGTTCAAATATAATTAATTTGATACATATATTTGCTTTGGTATATAGAAACTTGAATGCAATTCATGATTTTATTGTTCTAGTATATATGAATTCAGATACTGTTTGTAAATTTTGATGAATCTTAGTTTTTTTTATTTCCGCTTATATCATTAAAGTTCTTTTGTTTTTTCCCTAAACCTGGTAAATAGGATATGAGAGTAGTTTCTGTTTTCTTGAACTTCTAACACTTGTACATATGTTTTAGTGTATATGTTATTCGAAATGCTTTATCTTATTCCATATATTGCATTTGATTTTGACGATGCAAGCTAGATGCAATATCTACGTAACTAGGTAATTTGAGAATCAATATGTCTTACTTTGCTAACAAGAGACAGAATTGCTTAATCCTTGATTAACCAAAAGTTGTTATATATATGTATAACTATTTTCTAAAATGAATTGTAGGTAAAAAATGGAGTACTTAGTACCAGAAGATCAATGGTCTGAATTGGAAAGAGTATAAGTACAATCCAGAATAAACATATTGGAGGCAGTAAACAAAAAATTAAGCATTGCCAAAAAATAAGATTTTAAGAAAACGTTTTTGGGCACTTTTGGATGTCAAAGTGACCAACGGCATTCCTTAGCTTATATATCACCTAGTAGTTCGACAATACCAAGCCGAAAATGAGCCTTCAATATTGTTTGGAAGGAAATATACATTTGACTTGAAAGACTTTATTGCAATCATGGGATTGAAAACTCAAAAGAAAGGAGGGAAAAAAAACATTTTCTTCCTTTTCATAATGTCTACACATATATTTTCTTCTTTGAAAAAATTTGAATTATTACCGTTAGGGTCAAATTTGGTCCAGATCATTTTATTGCATATTTGACCAATTAGAGATATTTATTTTTTCATGGTTCCTTTTAATTAACAAAAAAAATTATTAATATTTGTGATTATTAGATCATTTAATCAGATCTTATTGGTTAAATATCCTACTATGATTGACTTACCGAGAAGATAATTATTATAATTATATTTATAGAGTTTCTTATTTATAAATCTCTTATGTTATTTGCACGTAAACAAAAGGAATTCCTTTTCATTCCCCATTCTATGAAGTCTCTCCACATATTCTGCATATTCTATATTCTATGGATTTTCTATCCAACTTCCGTCTTGACATTCTCCCTATCGTCTTCTCTATTCTCCTATTAACCTTTATTTATTATTTTTTTTTTTTTGCAAAGAATTTAAAAATATACCGGGGCCTCATCTCTACAAAGAGTACGTAGATAACTCTTATAAGCACAACCCAATTAATTAACTAACTTTTTCTTGATACAGGCTTATAAATAAATTCAATATTAAATCTTAACATTTATAATTTGGCAACATCTATGAGAAGGATTCTAAACCCACCTAAGAGAGAATCTTTGTATAAAATAATCATAAAAGCAAATATTATAAACCATGCTAAATTATAAACTCTAAGATTTACAATTGAATTTATAGAGATTCCATGACCATTTATAATCATGCATCAAGGAAAATTGGTTAATTATCCTTTATTTATACAGAATATAGTTCTAAATTTTATGCAAAAGATAAGAAGTTAGTAGGATAATAGAGAAAATGACATTGGAAAATTTTAAGACAAATATTATATACAGAATCCGTAGAATGTAGAATATGTAGAGAGAATTCATAAAATATAGAATGTAGAGTGAAGAGGAATTCCTTTATCTATAGGCAAATTAAAAAAAAAAAAAAAGGTTAGTAAATAAGAAACTCTACTAATATAATAATAATATTATCTTTTAGATAACTCAGTCATATTAAAATATTTACTCGATAAGGTCTGATCAAATAATCTGATTACCTCTCTTTTGTGAAATAAAGGGACCTCATCAAAACAGAAATACCTCTAAAGGCTATATAGGCAATGTGGACAAATTTTGGTCATAACAATTCATAAGATAATCAGTTTCATTTGGCGTGTTAGAGTAGCATCCTACGAGAGAAAATCACATGGATAGAGCTAAGGCTAAAATGATTTTTTCATGCATTTTTTCTAAAAATATACTTTTAGAAGTGTAGGTCAAGAGGTCTTTGACCATAAAAAAGACATTATTTAGGATATTTCATAACTATTTAATTATGTATAGGTTCATTGAACCAAATCAATAACAAGAATCTCTATCATTCTTTTTCTAGAAACTGGAATATTCTAAAAAATGATATCTTCTATGTTCACAATTGTCAGTCTTATCTAGGAGTTATCAAAAACTTAAAACAAGCCCACTAACTCCCATTATGTTCCACGCCTAAGCCCACTAACTAGGTCAGGCATGTAGCCTACTATGCAATTCAACCTAATCATACTTAATTGCTACTTAAATTAGTCCAGTCTAGAAATATTGTAACCATTAACACAAGCTAGTCCGTGGATCTTATGGGACACATACAGTTAGCTCCTAGATAATTAAATAGACTTGTTATTTATTTAATTTCATATCCATTTAACTAAAAGACTGAAATTGTACTCCAACTGTCCATGACTATATTTCAGAATATCATCCTAGATCACAATAATTCTTTGCTAATTATTCCTTTGTATAACATCATAATACTAATTTATGTAATGATCATCACTCAACATCCTGAGCAAATCAATATTGATATGCTTAGGGTTAAGACTTATTATCAAGTAACTAAATCCACCAAGAGATGTTATTTCACTAAATTATATATTATTGATTGTAATTATATAATTCAATAAATATATTTTACTATACAACAAAGAATATTGACCTCAATTGATTTCACTTATTTTCTATTCAAATAAAGCTACTTGAGAAGATATAATCATAATCAACTCAAGATTAAGAATAAAACTAATCACTGTTTATGAAATTCTTTTCCATTGACATTGTCAATAAAATTTCATTTATGATTCAATTCGATGTAAGTCTTATTACCCCAATTGATTTAAATTAACCAAGACAAGTCAAATCTATCTAAAGTCTACTACAACATAAATGAACCGTCCAAGTTTATTTATATTGCTGTGAACTACTATTAATTAATTATAAATAACTTGGATATATGTCTTCTATAAATCTACATCGTAATCACATAGATACATATTAATATAATTAAAAGTATCTTTTTTCAAATAACATATGTAAGAATTTAACTAAATAATACTTTTATATATTAATATGAAAATGTTTACATAAAATAACTACTTTTATGGGCTTCTTCTATTAATTTCAACAGCTTATCATACAATTAGTCCTATGAGATCAATATTACTATCTTTTAAAGCATGTAATGAGAAAATGGACAAACTACAAACCAAAATAATTTACAAAATAAGAATTTTCATGTCGACCACGTTCGATCGTAGTATTTTTTTTTACTTATGTCAAATTTTTCAATCACAAGTCAATTTAAAGATTTCAAATAGGGTTGACAATTTTCAACCTAGTCAAAACAGTCAGAATCTCAGATGTTGAAATATTTCGACACCAATTAAACAGAGGTGTGGCTAAGAGTGTGATAGACGATGGTAGTTGAGTGCTGCAGACGGTGGTAGTGGCAAAAGCAATATAGGATTCTTTTAGAGAATAAAGTATTTTGGATTTTTAAGGAAATATGATATCTAAGTAATTTTAAATGTATAAGGTGATAATAAAGATTAGTTTTAAAAATATTTATAGATTAGTCAATTTTTTGTCATGGCATTAGTAGATAATTGGATAAAAATATCCCTAGTGGTATTTAGTAATTTTCCTTACCAACTTTGTTACAATTTATTGGATATGCAGTCTTATAATATATCATCCCTTTCTGCTATTTTTTTAAGAAAAAAAGGGTAATAAAATTATTTATTCATTCATTTATTTCTGTTCTAGAATAAAGGATATCCTACTTATATAAGAATTCAAATTTTTTTGAAAATTCAATCAAAGACTTGTAGATGATGAGTCAGAACCCCTTGTGCCCCTCTCAACCTCAGTATTAAGATCAGAACTGGTCAGAAAATTCTTCAATTAATTATTGTACCCTAAAAAGGAGAAATAGGGGTGGTCATGGGAGCCTATTGGAGTCAGATTGCCCTACATCCATGATATTGGCAGTTAGACATAATGTAACAATTGGTTCACTCTACTCCACTGTCCCTGTCCCATTTTTTTGTCTCCCACATTTTGTTTGGGGATTATATATTCTTATTTCAAATTGTTATCAATCTTATACGTAAAGATGGTATTGGTATAAATAGATGAAATAATGTTATGCATGTTTTATCACGATTCAAGCCATGAACAAGGATTTTACACGAGTTTCATTCTCAGACTTTCGATATAATGTTCGAAACTTTTTCTATATTGCTGATAGAGTTGACTACCTCTATTTTGTGTATAGATAATACTTCTTTTCTTTTTCTTTGTTCTTCAATAAAAAGTGGGGCATTGGAATCTAGGATTTTCGTATTATGAGAAGTACCAAGGTGCGCTATATCTATTGTTTGTGACAATGAAGAATAAATGAAATTGCATTTTTTCGTGTCTCTTATTTTTTTCATGTCTTCTTCATCTCCCATTAATTAAATAACGCTTATTTATAAATTTTATTAAAGATAATCATTATTATTGTGTTACCTACCTAAGCTACCTAAATATCTTAACTAAAATGCCTAAATCTTCTTCTATATAAATAATGGCCATGTTAGGTGTCACAACCCAAATCCTAGACTGTGACTTTTTAGTAATTTTGAGTGTAAATTAATATTAATTAAGAATTTTACAAAATTCAAAGAAAACCAAATACTTGGATTTTCTAATAGGATCGAAACCTGGCTCTGATACAAAAAATTTTCTGTCACGACCCAAACCCAGGGCTAGTACCAGAAAAGGAATTTCACAAGTGGAAATTCATAATTTATTTTAGAAAATGCAATTCAAAAAAAACGACAGCTTTTGTAAAAGTTTAAAAAAATATTTTAAATTTTAAATTCCCACAGTTTGTGATTACCACTAGACATAAACTATAAATAATAGTAATAAAACATAAATATGCATTACATCGTCATCACCAGTAAGCATCATAGATAATATTTAAGGCTCACACTTTGGATTTAGTCTGTATTTTCTATGATGCCTACTGGTAATGACAATGTGATATATATTTATGTTTTATTACTATTATTAACAGTTTATATTTAATAGTAATCACAAACTGTGGGAATTTATAATTTGAATTATTTTTGTAAACTTTTACAGAAACTGTCGTTTTTAAACTAATTATCTTTTTTTTTAATTGTAGTTTCTAAAATTTTCTAAAATAAATTATGAATTTCTATTTGTAAAATTCCTTTTCTGCCACTAGCTCAGAGTTTGGATCGTGACATTAGGCTTCCTCACTAATCTCATCTATGAATTTTCATTTTTATTAGAGTCGTAGGAGATTAGTCGTCGTCATCAAATCTGGGTTTTGGATCTTAGATTTAATATTTTTTTAAACTAAAATCTGATTTTTATTACGGTCAAGTTTTAATAGGTAGTGAGGATTCTAAGACAAGTTTAAAATTCCAAATTTTCATTGAATCATTAAAATAAAGATCTAGTTTTTGTTAATGATTGATATTTTTTCTACTAATTATTGATACTGAGCTTTCATAAAATGGTCAAAATTGTCAGTAACCAGTTCTGTTAAAAAATAAAATGATATGGTGTTATTCGATTAGTTAGGAAGGGGAAAAAATAAAAATTGAAATAGGCCGGTTCAACTCTTGGAAGAGTATTTTTAAAATAATGTACTTTTACATTGATCGGATTCTGCGGCCTCGTAATTTTTTTTTTCTCCAACAAAACTAAAAATGGCTTCTTTTATTTTTATTTTTTTTTACTTTCTTTTTCTTTTCTTTTTTCCCTTTTTAATGATTTATTTTGTGTGAATATTTGTGACATCCGGTAGCAAAAACAGCAAATTTGTAAAAAGTAATTTTTCCTCATGAATTCTCGTGTGCTTGTAGCACTATAGGCGAGGAAAGGTTCTTTGGCAATATTCTAGATTTTTCATTAGAAAAGCAGATTCCAAAAATAAAATCTTTGTCTTTAAATTACATAAACATGATTACTCTTTTTAAAGCATGAAAAATAAAGATGCAACTGAAATCTTCAAGGGCACTCACTCCTTTCTTTCCTCGTTTGTTTTTTTCTTTTTCTTTTGCTTTCTGACAAAAGTTAGTGTGATGCCTCTTTCACAATGTCTACCCAACTTTTTCTTTTCATATTTGCTTTATTATTATATTGTTTTGTCAATGATTAGCTAGTAACTCATTTCTGCTTAGTACATAGCCGCATTCTTAATATGTACCCTTTTAATAATTAATTATTATTTCTGTTGTTAACTCTTCCTTCATTAAACTTTAATTAACGGGGGAAAAATGGTCATTCAAAATGGTTTTTATAACTAATTGTATAAATTTGGATGGCCTCACTACTATTTTCTATCAACTTCATCATCAATTGGACAATTTTTTGTTTTGTTATAAACCTATATGATCAGTACAAACTCAATTGGACTAATGAGGATTAATTTTGCCAAAGCTTAAAGGTTAGTGTGTTTCAATTTCGATATCTTAACAAGGGATGTACTATATATGTATGTGCCTTTTCCGGCCGCTTAAAACCCCGCTTTCTACAATTTAAAACTTTTTAATAATTTTAATTTGCATCATTTTCTATCGATGTAAAAACCTTGATTTTGCTTAAGGGTATTGCGGTAATTTTGCAAAAATTGGAATTAAAATGGCTGAAAAATGAATTAATGTCGGACATGGGCTAAAGTGTGAGGAATTTGAGAAAACTGGGGCCAAAGGGTAATAATAAGGGAGTCAAGTGAAGAGGAAATGATGAGTAGGGGTCTAACAAGTGGCAAAATAAACTCAAATCACTCTCTTCTCTCTCCCTCTCTCTCTTGTGTCCTTCTCCCTCACAAGCCTTCATTGTGCCATCTCAGGTTGACACGCCCACCCGCCTGCCCATTTTTTGCAGCGATTTAGCCACCGTCTGACGTCACCGAGAGTCACCGCTGGTGTGTGGTGAAACCTCAATTATTGCTTTCCATTCTCCAACCAGTCTTATCGTCCATCTCGGCTCTTGCGAGAATTTGACACTTTGAGTAGTTTTGTCTGTAATAGTTCAAATCGTGAATTTTTGCTCGGGTCATTGAAATGAAGTTTTGATATCATATTTAAGACTAGTTGAGATCGAGAAACAAGCTTTGATACATAATATTTCTTTTTTTTTTTGGCAGTCTCGCCCAAATTCCATCCAATACGGAGTGGAGTGGCTTATTTTCGCATGGAAAAGCATGTCGAGGCTCGGGTTTGCATCGAACTCCATTTTGAGCGAATAAGGAGTCTATCCCAACTATTTTTTTGGACATTACAAACGTAGTGCTAATATCGATTTCGTGATTTAAGGCTCTGTTGAAAAAATGACCTTCCAAAGTGAGAGAACTTGATTCTCGAAAACTCAACCAACAACGGAGGATACCAAAATTACCGATACCTAGGCATAGAGCCATCTCAATGAAGTAGCTCCTGTGATATATTTTAAATTGTTTCTTATGAATATTTGGTGGATTAGTGATTTATTGAATCATTCTCAATTGTTATGTGACTGTTCTATATGTTCTTAATGCAAGTTTAAATTTTGTCTTTTTGAAAAATCAACCCTTATGATGTTCGATTTTCAATAAAACCCGGTGCCATTCAAAATGAAATTTAAAACATGATTTTGATTATATTATTGTTATTTGAAACTTTTGAATTTTTGATTATATTATTGTTACTTGAAACTTTTGAATATTGGAATATGTTGTATATTCATAGGTTCACATTTGAGATCATATTTATATCATAGTAATTTAATTAGATTGGTACAGAGATAATGTACCGCTAGATAAAAGACCTAGAAACTTGCACTACTAGATAGTATTAGGATGTTGAATACTTTAGATAAAATATATTATATGGATGTAATAGGAAAATGAGAATTTATTTATTTTCATTCGATGATTTATGATATGTAATTTTTATTTTATTTTGACATATGTGAATTACAAATGACTTTTTAATTATATACCTGGACTTGGTTTTATAAATCAATTTGAAAAATATTAACCATGTAGATGTATTAAAATATATCCATATTAAAATGATAATTAAATTCTTACGGAATATTTATATACTCTCACCTCTATCTTTTCCCTTCTTAGGTAGTATTCAATATGATTTAGGCAATTTCGCAGTAGAATGAGCTGGAGGAGACTTAGTTTCTATTAGTTTCTATACTTTAGTGGTTGGTAAATATCTTTGGAGACCTCTATATTATTCATCTTACACTTATAATAATACTTAGAGGTCTATTTTTAAATTTGTTCTGTGTACCTTGTGATGATGATGAGGCTTCGACATATTTTACAACTAATATTATCAATTTATGTCTAATAATAATTACAAAATTATGAGAATTCATGTATTGGATTATTTTTAATGAACTTTTATAGAGTTGTCATTTTTCAAATAAGTTGTCTTTTTTTTTAAAGAATTGGAAAATGATAATTTTTTTAATATTTTCTAAAATAAATTATAAAATTTCACTTATGAAATTTCCTATCTAACATTAATCTAAGGTTTGGGTTATGATAATCTGAACCATAGCACCAATTAAGGAAGACTTTGGCATAACTAACTTATTAGGTGACTCAGTAGAATATCCTTGTAAAAGGAATTATATACTTGATTTTTCTTGAAGAATACTCTATACTTTAAATTGTAAATTAGAAATTGAAATGAGAAACAGTCCAAAATGAATAATATTAGACTGAATTACGTTACAATATACAATATCGACAATCTATGTGAATAAATTCGTTAATTAATGTTCAGGTTAAAGGGAGACAAAACCCATTTACAAGAACTCAAACCGCATGATCTTACAGTTAGGAAAAAAAAATTATATTACAGAATAAGACAGTACTTCATAATTTTATGACCTCAATAGTTATAAAGTAACGCAGTAGCTAGATGCTAAAGTGAAACTACCATTCTTTTTGTTTTCCCATATTAAGCCAAAAGCAAACAAATAAAATATACACAGCAAGCTGAAAACATGGAATAAAGAATGTCTGCCTAATCTTCATATATTGATATGAAATATGGGGAACAAAACGAAATGGAGAATGTGGGAGGATGAGCTAGAAATTGGCAGTATATAGAGATAATATAATCCGACACATGATAATAGGAGATAGAGCTATACATAATGTCCCTCTGAATGTACAGCTCACGTGGAATTTGGTACCATAATGTGTTATAGCCATTCCTGCTACTCATGCGTTCTAGCTAATGATGGATCACAAGGTTATCATTTCTATCTACACTTTCATTTTACTTTATTTTAATAAATATGAAAGTATGCAAATATTACAGGCCGACTAACCCCTCTCTCCCTCTCTCTCTCTCTCTCTCTCTCTCTCTCTCTCTCTCTCTCTCTCTCTCTGTGGCAAGCTTCTTTTAATGATATATATATATTTATAATTCAAAACTAGATTTATTAGTTTCAACCCTTTTAACATAGATTTATTTTCTATTCCCCCACCCTTCATAGCGTCCCTCACCTCCCAATATAGAGCCTACCTTCTTGCTTCCTCCCCACCTAAATCCTCAAATATGTTAAACACTAATTCTAATTGAATTATAGGCAAATTAGACTTGAGGTGGAAGATGGTCATTGTTCGACTCGATTCAATAATTGATCGAGGTTGAACACAACTGTCCTTGGATGCATTCCACTAGATTAAACACAAAGTTGAAATTTTTTAGAGTTAGCATATAGGTATTGGAGTAGTGCACATTATATAATTTATCAGGCCGATAAAATAGTGAAAGCATTCGAAACTTAAACTTGGGGTTAAAAATAAGTGTGTCCACTAATCAAACTAAACCAAATACTATACTTAACAAAGTAGGCCATTAGTGTAAAGTCACCTTATATTTAGCACCACTCGCTGAAATTGGAATAGTCTAATTTCAAAAGACAATCTTCTTTTTTCAAAAAAAAAAAAAAAAAGAACAATATTATGTCTCTCTCAAAAAAGGATGATCTTGGCGTTTCAAACAAATCGTCTGGTTGTTTGACTCAAGATTTATGTAACCGCCCTTGACATCGTAATTTTGAGTTTTGTGTACCATCATATAATAAAAACTTGCCATTTATTTTCACCCAAAAGGAAAAAAAAAAAAAAAAGCCTTGACATGGTTATTGTAGAACTATTATTCCACAGCTAAGCAATGGGGATAAGAAAGTCAAATTGGAAAAAAGAAATCAAATTATACAAAGAAAAAAAAAATATATATATATATATATATAGATGATCTTTTTGCCATTGATAAGAAAAGAGCTATATAATGACAATTTCTTTTAAAAAAATTTCTCCTCATACAATAAGAAATTTAGGCTTAAATCTACCTTTTAAGATGGATTAAAATTGTAGTATCTTTCTCAGTTTAATAAAAGCAATAACATTAATGCTTTTAGCCTTAGATTTATCTTTTCTTCTTTATATAAAGCGTATTATTTACACATAATCCTTCCAATAACGTTTGTCAGAAAAAACAACAAAATAATTATCAATTTCATTTTTTTTTTGACATCAAGAATTATATTTTAATCTTTTCTTTATTTTCATTTCTTTTTATAATTTTTTTTGATAAATCGGACTTTGGAGAAAAGGAATACATTGCTTCACGCACACTGCAAAGCCACGATGGGTCAATTGAAAATTGGTCAATGGGCCAATTAAGGATCAGAAAAAGCAATATATACCCCAAGTTCGTATTTTTTAAAGTTGATCCATTAATTTTCTCTCTCTATGGCGGTACACTTTTCTCATTTTCACTGGGGATTAGCAAAGAGGAGCGTCTGTGTATAAATGTCCAAAATGGACCTTCGGCCCATTGTAGGCCCCACCCGGCAGCCCATTATCGCCGACCAATCGCTTGTCCTTGCAAAGTGCAACCGCCCAAACCTCCTTTTTCTCTGGTTGCCCTTCCCTACAATCAAAAATATAACCATAAACAGGGATTTTGTCCCTAGTTAGTGCTGGCCTGCTGTGTCTAATCACCATATTACCCCTGTCGCTTTTTCGTGTTTTTTTTTTTCAATGAATAAGTATAAATTATACTTTTTTCATGTGTATTAAGTAAGGGTACCAATCCACTGGTATTTTTTTTTTTTATGTATACATAAATATCAATTTGGCCAATGAAAATTTAGTATCTATATTTTTTTATTGTAAAAAGTAGGAAAGAAAAAGAGCATTAATGATACACGTCTTTTCATATACTTTATTATAGCCGTTAGATCACCATAATGGTGATCCAACAGCTAAAAAAAAAATACTTACACATAAATAAAGAAAAAAAAATACCTATTGAATTGTCAACCATTAAGTAATGTTCTTAATTAGTATGCTAAGTTTCCTTTTTTTTGATCGAATCAAAAGAAAAAAAATGAAAAAACACCTACATCATCTTATAGATCAGAAGAACTTAAAGAAAAGACATCCAACCTCATGGGAAATGCATTGCACAAGCCATTTCCACGACTAATTTATTTTGATTAGTGCTGTATACTCGCCAAGTTTTTGGATTATAGTTTACATGCTTTAAAACATATGATATCTGTATAAAAAAATAATTATTTGAGATAACGTGAACTAAAAGATGTTATATCAATAATCTCTTTTTGTTTAAAGAAAGTTGGTTAATTAAGTGTTTTTAATGAGTATTAAAGAGTACCACTAATACTAAGCATCACATTATGTGAGTACAAGTGTCAAATTAATACAAGCATCTCACTTGCAAGACTGTCAATCTGATTGATTATAAGTTTGTCCCTCACAAATTATAAAACTAATAGTGTTTTTAGCTATTATCATGTTACCATAAGTTTCTAAACTTTAATTAGTTTACTTGGCCGATAAAGTTGGCGTACCAAATATACAAAACATAAATCTACATGGTAAATTTTATTGCAATTTCTGAAAAATTATTTCTTTCCATTTATGTACCTCTCAATGCATCAAATAACCAAGTTAATTTAACAACTATTGTTTCATTCCATCATTTTTTCCTTTTTTTTCCCTCATTTTTTAATATCGTACGAGTTAGTAGTCATCTAATTAAAGCACAATAATGAGGGTATTATAGGGCGAGGATCTCAATGGGCGAGGATTAGAGCTTGTCTCTAAACAATGATTGAACCAGTTAGTTGAGATTTTACATATAACGTATCCTCTTTCTTTATCTAAATCATGGAGGGTGTTTCCGTCATTCTACAAAGAATTAGGTTAGAACATCTAATCACCCACTATATAATACCTTAAATATTTAGAAATTCACTCCTTGTTTTTTTAAGTAAAAAAAATTGGGAAAAAAGTCAGTGTCATATGCTATATGTAGATATCTGTACGTCACACATGATAATTATATAATTCAAAATATATTACATAACAAACTAAGGGCCCAAAACCACCTGCTAGTGAAAGTCAGCATCATACTCTTATCTCAACCTTATTCAAACTTCATCTGCCATAACACAGCTTTATAATATATTCCTTTATTTATTTGTTTTTTTGAAAAAAAAAATAAAGGCTACTCACTTCACACCAAGAAAACAAGACCTAATAGAATTGGAGAATCTTTGGTTGTTTGGGTTCCAAGAATCTCTTTTCTTTCCAATGAGATTTCCATGCCCAAAAACACAAACTAAACCTACAAGAGGAGGATTTCTTTTCCTCCTCAGCTTTGAGTAATTCCCCATCTCAAAGGAAAGAAAATAAACCAACCTCAAACATTCATTTCCCAATTCTCTATTTTCCTTTTGCTTGTGGTTATTGGTTTTATTTTTCTTTTCCTCTTCCTTCTCTTTGAATATGGTTCAAAGAAAGGTACCTAATAAGCTTGGTATCCAAGCTGACCATTTAAGAAACCATGATCAAAAGCTATTAATCAGCCTGAAAAAACCCTCCTCTTCTCAGCACCAAGATGGGAAGAAAAGAGGGCCTGACTTGAAGAAGAAGATGATGAAGAAATCCAAGTCTTTCAAGCTTTCTGATATTGATCATCAGAGCTTGAAATCTTCACCATCTTCAGCTTTGATCCTTAGAAAGAATAACATATCCCAGCCAGGAAAGCCTCCTCCTCCACCTCTAAATGTCCCACCAAGCACTCCTCCAACGGTACTACTTCCACAACACAAGCGTCACCCTCCAATCGACAAAACCGCCGACGGCTCGCCAAATTACATGAAGTCCACCAGCTGTTTTGAGGCCAGGAAGGAGCAGCAATCTCAGGTGAGTCTTCGAAATTCCCATTCTCGTTTTGAATGGAGAAGTTCTAGCAGCTCGAAACTCGTTAGCTCAGCTTCTAACAACAAAAAACTAGCAAAAACTTCAAACAAAACGTTGTCTAGTTCGAAGCTGTTTAGGACTTTAACAAAGACACCTAGTTTTAAGCACTCAAGATCAGCTTCAGCCAAGAAAAAATCTTCCCGGGTTGCCTTTTGTACTACAGATCATGTTAATGTACAGAGAGCTACCTGTTCTTCAACTCTCAAGGACTCAAAGTTTCCTTCTTATCTTACGCTTAACCCCGGAGGAACCGAGTCTGAGGGAACTTCGATCATGAAGGTTTGTCCCTACACGTACTGTTCTCTAAATGGTCATCTTCATGCTCCTGTGCCTCCATTGAAGTGTTTCTTGTCAGCCAGAAGACGTTCGTTGAAGACACAGAAGAACATAAAAATTCAAGATTTGAGCCCGCGAAAGACGAAAACAGTGCCATCTGAGGAGGAAATGAAAGGAGGTGATAGCCTGCAGGTGAAGTTTGATAATGAAGAAGCGGCAGAGGAAGTTGGGATGGATTTCTTCATAGAAATCTACTCTAAGACCAAGGAAAGTGACGAGAAAAAGACCAACTTTTTGTCTTCAAAAGGAGAAGATGAAGTTAAAGGAGTGGAAGTTTATATTGAAGAACAAGTTGTTGAGAGCTTATCGAACAGTTCACCACAGTCAGAGATTGACACCGAGGAATCTCTCGGAATGGCAGAAAACTTTTCTGAAGAAGAAGGAAAAGATTACGCAGACAGAGATTACTCGCCATTTTTGAATGAAGAAGAAACTGAGGGAAGCTTTCCCAGTGAAAGTGCCTCTGAAACTACAGACATGGAGTTGGAAGAGGGAAAATTTTCTGATGCCAAGGTAGAAGATGGAGCCGACAACTCAAGCGAAATGGATGATGAATCTGAATCGGTTTTCTGGTGCTCATCAGAAATTCTTAGCAACTGCAATGTTGATACGATTCAGGATTATGAATCTGAAGCATGTAAAGAGGACAGTGTACGTTCTGAAGGAGAACTTGTTGAAGAGAACGCTACACAGCAAGTTATAAAGATCCAGGAATCTGGGGAAGTGTCTGAGAGCTCAATCTATGACCAACTTTCTCGCGCTGAGGACGAATTTTACAACTTAAGCAGCAATGAAGAAAACTTGGGAGAAGATGACAAGATTGATTCTATGTACATTTTCATGGCTGTAACTTCATCAATGGAGGAACCAAGTGAGGAAATGAAAGACAAAGTAGCTGAAGCCGAGAATATGATAAATCCTACTGAGGTCACAGAAGAAGACACTTGTAGCGATGATCAGGATGAATCAAATGACGACGATGAAACAAACGGAGAGACAAAAGAGAGTTCAGAGACGGGTAAACAGATTGATTATGCCCGTGATATATTGGAAGAAATAGATCAAGCCACTGATGCCGCAAAAGCATCTGAAGAATACCCGTCTGTGGATTCAGGTCCTGAACGTCATGAAGTAGTAGTTCCCAAGGTTGAAGAAAGTATCAATTCAGGTAACACAGAGCAAGACATTGATCACAACCAGAATACCCTTCTGAAGATTTGCCATGGAAATGAGGATCAAAATGAAATCAACCAGGAAAAACTACCAGAAACAGAAGAAGATAGCAAAAGCGAGACTGAAACAATGAAAGTTGAAAACAAAACAGAGAAGCAGAGTAAGAGACCATCAACATTCTCACGTCTAGAACAATCAAATGACGACCAAGAAGAACTGCTCAACAGGTGGAACAGGTCCAGGAGAGGAGTCAAGGATGTGGAGGATGAAACGACGAGAGAATTCAACCCGCGACCACCAAATTACCTTCCGTTGGTGGCAGAGCCAGAAGGAGAAAAAGTTGACTTGAGGCACCAGATGATGGACGAGAGGAAAAACTCCGAGGAATGGATGATCGATTACGCGCTCCAACGAGCCGTTACCAAGCTCGCTCCAGCAAAGAAAAGGAAGGTTGCTTTGCTTGTTGAAGCTTTCGAAACGGTCACTCCCATAACGCATCACCATCACCATCTTCATCATCCTCATGCCATAAGACCAATTCAAGCTTGTAGCTGATTGATCTTGGTAACTATCTATAATGAGTTTGCTTGTGTATTTGTGTTTTCATTGAAATCTTTTAAAAGTTTCTGTTACGGGATTGAGTTAGAAATTTATAATTGTTTCGTAAATTTTGCAGGTGATGAGGAGAAAAGTGAAAAAGTTCAGGGGTGAAAAACTAAAGGGTGCAGGAGAAAGAACAACTAAAACCTCTTGTTTTCAAACAGCGTTGTTTTGGTTTGTTTTAAAGCTAAGGGTGGAGTAGTTTGCAGGAGTAACTCCTGTAGTAATAAATTATATAATGTTATGATAAATGTTGGTGTTCGTTTTCGTCAGACTTTATGTTACATCAATTATCTTTAATCCTTTTTATTGTAACTAATAAGGGGCAACTTCTTAAGACCTCTAAAGATTCGTTCTTTTTTACTCTGGTTGTTGTATTATGCATGTCTAAGTTTATGAGCCATACAACTTTCTTGGTGGCTGCTATATCTTGGTAGGATATTGTGAAAGAAACCATGTAAATCCACCGTTCGGACTAAATACAAACATAAATGACATTGTAACAAGGAGTAAAAAAAAAATGCAAAACCATAATCAGAAGTCAAGATAACTAGATGATGTAATTTCAATTGAGCACTTTTAGCCCCAGATGCTGAATCAGAAACCAACAATTATAGACGGGATCACTTTTTTGCTGAAACTAGTAATGAAAGTATGGATCCACGGAGATTATTTACCATACAACTCTTGAGACAGAATAAGTTGCACAACAATGGTGGCCTGTCAACGTATTATATTGCCATGGTTCTCTCCCCCATTGCAATACAACCCACAAATTTGGAAGAAAAAGAAAGTACCCATGTCATGGAATGCTATTCTGCTCCCCCAACTGTACTCTGATTGCAGGAGATCCAAGAAGAAGAGATTGAAGCTCTCCAAAGCTACTTTCTAGATGATTTTGGTCTGATTTTTGCTCAGGGAGATCTCCTTTCGAGGAACTAACCTCAGGATTTTCACCTTGTTCTGTATCTCTTTTAGCCACAATAGCATCATAAAAAAGCCTAAGAGCATCTGTGGTAGAAACAGAATGCACTGATTCATACAATTTCTCAAATTTGGTTCTCTTTTCTTCAGTTTCAATTAACTTTTCCTTCAAACTGTCTGGAAGTAAGGCCAGCGCACTTCTCAGGGATTAGCAGATCACAGAAAAGGACAAAAGAAAGAAATAAAATTATTAACGAATCTGCACTGATACCAAAGAACAATAAAACTTGTTGCAAGCAAAAAATAACTTCAACAAATGGCTTTTCAATTCTTCTTTGTTTTACCTGGTAACACCTCTAACAATACCCCACTGGTATCCAGCAGAAACAGATTGCTTGAACCCAACATTAAATCCCTCTTGTGCAGCAGCTTCTTTTCCCGCTATAACACCATCCCGATATCCAATCTAAAAGTTTTAACTAGAAAATACATTTAATATAGAGTCTGAAAGTCAAAGAAAACAGTAAAAGTAATGACGAAAATTAACTCAAAATATCAAAATACCGTATGAAATTGGTCTTGTCGGCGCTGCCACTCCCTGTCCAAATCAGATGGTTTATCCAATTCCCCATCAGAACCATTCCATAAAGATTCATCATCATCCAAGGAAGTATGCCTCCCAGAATCTGACAGCAAACATGAATTTTACCACACAAGTGCCCCATTATACAAGTCTCAATTGCTAGAGTGAGTTAGAAAAACCTTTTCTTTTCCAACGGAAAAGAAAAACCAAGATCCAAAAGAACGAATTAGAAAGACTAGTGCATGGAAAGCCACTGAAGACAACTGTAGAAGTTAACGTTTACATTAACACCTACTGTTAACAAAGGAGTTACTGATACAGCCACTAAGTGGAAGTTTGAGTTCTTTATATTTCCGTTCTAGTTATGTCATATTCATAAACTTTTTTCTGTAAAGCATTTCAAAAATGCGTGCCAGTACTCAGGTGGCCGATAGCAGAAGCAGTTTTACAATGCTTTGCTACAGGACAAAGGGATAGAAGTTTGTGTGTAGGTGGCTAGAGGAAGAAGTGTGAGGTTAGTTATGCAGGGAAGATTGAGTTGGTGACGGGTGACTAGATGAAAGGGAAAGCAATGAAAAGTAGAGCTAGTGAGGTGAGACAGATGATTAAGGATGCTATGAAAGATAAGAATGGTCTTAAAGGGTCTTCTAGCAAAGCCTTTGATGATTTTTTTAGTGCCGCAATGGTTATGAGGCAGAACACATGGGAGTGCTGCAATATCTTTGGTTCCAATAATTGGTAAAAGTGCTTGCAGAGCTAATACATATATCTAGCAAGAAGAAGGAGAATAGTTTACTCATCCCCATATCTTAATCTAATAGGGCAGCCATCCCTTAGAACTCACCCAACTGTGGCTCCAACTGAACCGAAACGAAAAAGAGATAGCTAAAGAAAATCCCTGGCTATAAAACACTATTCAGTTTAAACAATTGGAATTTCGAGGAAAAGATACATAATCTGCGCCCTGCCACACATCATATCATTAAGATATCATACCTCGAGAGTCCATTACTCCACTCTGGGCACTTGTAGAATCCAATTCTATTTTTGATAACTTTAAACTTTCAGCGTAAAGCTCTTCAGCAAGACTTTCCTTCATCTTTGTGTCCTTAACAAGAAAACCCAAATCCAGTATGACTCATTACAGCCAAAAAGAAAAAACCCAACAACAACACTAACAGCACCCAAATGGCCCAAAACTTAACATGTTCATCCTACAAAACTTTTACCAATAATATAATTAACATATACCAAGCAACAGCCATTCATTTAGACATTGTAATCTCTTTCCCGAATCTAAATCAACATTCTATGAAACTGTCACAACCATATGTAACATTGTCTAACTAGGATTCTAAAACAAGTACTTATTATACACTAAAATCAATTTTCATCTTAATTGGAACAACCACAATACCAAACGCTGGCATCAATAGAACCAATTCGAAAAATCAACCTTATCCCATGTACTGGAGATATATATATTATTTTAAAAAAAATAGAGAAGAACAATCACAAGAATATTATTTAAAAAAAAAAAAAAAAAGAAAAGGCTATAAGATTGGGAATTAGGGCACAGAAATGAGTGAGAAAATTGGGCATTAATAATCACTTACTTGGGGATTGTCGTTAAGATCAAAATTCAGAGACAATCGTATCTGAATGCAATACTGAGCGAGAGAGAGAGCGAGACGAGTTCTGGGACCAAGAAGACACCCTCTGGGACTGATTTTAGTTTAGTTTGGTGCATTGGGCCAGGCATAGGTCCAACCAAACACGTTCATATTGGCTTCCTGTTTTCCAAACCATCAAATTCAATTCAGAAACGGAATCTCAACCAAAACGGGCCATTACTGTCTTCTTATTGTTTTCAGTTTTTTTTTTCTTTTTCTTTTTTTTTTTCGAGTATTAATAAGAAATGACTTTTTTCCAGATAGATTTAAAAAATTGCCGTTGTTTACACCTGTTTGATAAATACCCGATTTTATAATTTGTTTTGCTAATGACCGTTTTCAGTTGATTTATTTTTTATAAAGTAAATCAATTTTTGAAAAAGTATATCAATTTTTCAAAAAAAAAGTAATTTTAAAAAAATCAATATATTTTGATATACTAAATACGAAAAATAACCATTTTCAAATAATTTTCAAAATTTAGCTAATTTTTAATAATATTTAAAAAAAAAAACTATTTTACGAATTGTGATCTGAAATTCGGCCATTTCGCTAAAAGTTCTTTTTCTTTTTGCATTTTTTTAATAGAGAAATTATGGTTGATGCCCTTTTTTTACACTTTCTTTTAACAAATGTCTAGAAAACAAAAAGGAAAACAAAAAAAAAACCTATAGAATTCCTTCAACCTTAAAAGGAAATTATTTTTTGAATTCTTCAATATGACCTAAAGAAATTAACAATGGAGGAACAATACCACAAAAAATTTAAAAAAAATTTAGAAGAATGGTTTAAAGAGAAAAACTTGAGTTTCATAGTGTTGACGAAGGTTTTGTCATTTTATAGTGGTTCAGCCCAAAAAAAGATGAGCCTACGTCCACTGTCTTTCACTATTTTCTGGAGAATTACAAGAGTTTCTTTAACTTTCAAGGTAAGAATCCAGACAGAGAGATACAGAGTGTAGTCCAGAAAGAAGAAGTAAAAGTAAAAATCCAAAAGTAAAAGTCCCACAAATAGAAAAATCTCTCACAGCAGCATTGAACTCCCCTTATATAGGTGAAAGTAGCTCAATGTTTCCAATTGTGAAAACGGATAAATGTGTAATCAGAAAATACAATTTGAGTAACAAAATAACTGGATAATAACTTAAATAGAACGATTGGTCGATCTTCAAAGAGAAACTTTGTTTCCTCTTCTTTGTAAATTACCCGTTTGATGAAGCTTGATCTAGTTTCCTTTTCAAACTGGTCGCACTTAACTCATTCGAAGGAGGTCGCACCTAACTCATTCGGAGGACGTCGCACCTTGATCAAGAAAATTCTCGTGCAACCTGACGCGTCCAACCGGGTCGCTAACTTTCCCTTTTTGACATTGACCAACATATAGATTTTAGACCGCACAACAATTGCTCCCTAGCTCCATTAATTCTTTAGGACAATATGGAGCTTCCTTCTCTGATAAGTGCGAGCTTAAAAAATGCGACATCATGACATAATCTTGAGATCTTCGAAGAGTCACCAGTTCTTAAATCCATCTTTTCAGAACCACGCGTACCTTTTCTTGACAGACGCAACCACGTGTCACCTTTTCTCAGGAGAATAACAAAACTCGAGGAGACTTCTCCGTCTTTGAGCAGACACGATGATAGCTATGATACCAGCTGTTGTATTAAATCGAGATGTTTCAAATTTTGAAAAGATACTTATTTAATTTCGAAAAATTAACTCCCGCATGAACTTTGGCCATTAGATCCGAAAATTAAATGCCTTGATCTACGGCTGTGATTTGATGATGCTTGAGATATATATATATATATATATATATCAAAAATCCATCCGCCTCTTCTTCAAAAGGCTCGAACCTTATTGCCTCCTGTTCTTCTCACTTCTTCTGAAATTTGAAGCATCCATAAGGCAAATCTTCCCGGCGTCCCTTTTTGTTTTGCAGCTCGCACTAATTCATCATCTTCTCCGACGAAGTCATCACCACAATCCTTCAGATGACATCTTGGTTCTTCAGTCTTCCAAAAAAGGTTAGCATACATCCGCTCTCTCTCTCTCTTATTGTTCTTTAATTTTTCAGAAAACCCTTATTTACAGAGCTTATTTCTAGAAATAGAAAGACAAATCGTAGAGCCTAAATGCCCTAAACATAACCAACCCTATCCCCATATTCAGATGGACTGAAAAATAGGAATTTCTCAGAATCTCTCCATTAATTTATAGAATAAATTTTTTTTAGATGATTGATAGCCATAGGAGAAATTTAGGATCTGAAATCCTGATATTTGAAAACCAAAATCAGTCGAGTGACGAATTACCGAAGAATTGCTCGAACAGCTTTTGATGAATCTGTAGATCGATTAGAAAAAATTCCATGAACAGCTTGTTGTCGATGCAATCCTAGGATTTGTGACCTCAAACTACTCGCATATAGCAAAGATCTCTGATGCTAGCATAGGACTAAACCCATCCCATATTTTTTCTTTCAGATGTCTAGTAGTGAGGAATTTAGGGAAGGGAATGCATTTTCAAGAGAATCATCCAATACAAGCATTAGCTCTATAAACCTCGAAGACTATCTTGAGCCAGAACCTGAAGTAGAAATGACCGGGGCCAGGCAAAGTAGTCCTCATATCAGGGATGCCCCTGCATTTGCAACGGGTTATCACTATGTAGAGGGAGATTGGTCATGTACCAATATAAAGATGAGCTGTACAACAAACAAGCTCAGAAAGATCGTATGCAACTACAAAATCGACGTCCCTCTTCGCCTTCCCACAGAGTTCAATCGACTACACACACCTCTTCGCGGAATCGCCTCATTCTCAAAAGCAGTTGTCAGATGTGGTGTCCGCCTCCCACTTTATCCATACATAAAATCGATCGTCGATTATTATGGAGTTTTCCCTTTTCGACTAACCCCAAACACATATAGATACATGGTAGGTCTTACATATTATACCATAAATTAGGTTTAGAGTCCCCCACTCTTGAGGAGTTCACTTGGTTCTACAAAGTAAAATCGAACCCATCAGATTTTGGCTTCTTCTATGTGAGTAAGTGGTCGAACCAAGCAATAAAAACTATCCACGGGGTCCGCAACAATATGGAAAAATGGAAAAATTCATTTTTCCACTTTGACTACACGGATAACAGTTTCTTTCAAAACCCTGGTAGGTAACTTTCAGCTTATTGCTTTCTCTATATAAATATATCATTTTGATCATATTCGTATATCATCGCAGATAATAGGGAATGATCAGGACTCTCCAAAGAGCAGTTCGCAAGGGTATATAAAATAAACAACTTTCTGACTGAAGAATTTGATTGGAAGAGGCTTGGGACGATCAAGAACCTAGTTGCTTGTGGATTGATTCCAAGGGGAGCTGCTCTTTTAGATTCTACCAACCGTCCGACTAAACCCTCGAGCTCAAAGAAGCAGCCGAGGAAACAGAAGGAAAAGATTGCCTCATCTTCTAAACCTAGGAAACGAAAAGCACCTGCCACTCCTACTATCTCGGAACCATCGTCTTCAGAAGCTACATCGCCACTAATTTCTCAGCAGTAAGAAGGTAATTATTATTTTTTCTTTGTCGTATTATATACCTCGCATGCTAACCAATCATATTTGTTCAGAAATGGCAATTGGCAGCAGACTGCGAGCACCAGCTTCAACTCTGGGTCAATGGCAAAGTCCAAGACACCAAACAGTACACCCCCTTCCTCGACGAAAGGGAAAGAGAAGGTTGACATTTCAAAGAAGTGAAAAGTCACCTTCAAGGATATCCCAACAAGCTTATCTCCTCCTCAGCCTTCAAAAACTGCGAGTCAGCCAGAGCCATCCAAGGATACAACCACCTATTCTGAGGGACCGAGCCAGGCCGACAAGGACGATGAACTTTTCGCACTCCTTCGCCAATTGCCAGAAAAAGCTGGCATGAGCACAGCCTTCATCGACCGTTTCACTTCTGAGGATGGTTGGGAGAGGATGAAGCGACGACTAGCCAAGGTCGATTTTAGTTCTGCAATGAAGATGTTGGCAAATGTAAGCATCTTCTACCTTTGCTCTTTGACACACTTTTCTTATATTGATGTGTGTTATGTTTTCAGACCGCTGCAGCTGCTGTTTTGATATATGATCCGGTCCTTGAATGCATGGAGAAGGCCAAAAAAGTCAAAGAAATAACTCAACCATTCGAGGACTCGGAGAAGACTCGCGAAGAAGAGACAAAATCCTTCAAGTTGGAGAATCAGAAGCCGCGTGAGGGTCCGGCCAAGGAAAAGCTTGAAAGGGAGAAGCTCGAGGAAATAATTAAAGAATTTGAGAAGACTATCTCCAAGTATCCAGATATTCTGAAGGAGACGACAGCAGAGGCAGCTCGCAAGGCTGTAGAAGAGTTCAGGGCCACTGAAGACAAGGAACTCGAAGAAAAAGCTAGTGACATTACCTCATCAACCATAATATACAATATCTTATGCGATCATCTGGATTTCGACTTTTTCATCCTTGGTGAAGATGTGGTCGAGCTTGTCCACAGCTGGAAGGAAAGCAAAGTTGCAAAAACTAAAGATGGTGGAGCGAGCACATCTACATAAATTATTATTATTATTTTTATTTTACAAAGTTTTAGAACAATGCGGGGTGGTCCCCCCCCTTTTTTTTTTTTTGCTTTGTAATATTTTGCTTGCATACAGGTACGAGCTTTTATCAATGAATATTTTTTTGTCAGATGTTTATTCCTGCAAACAATTAAAACATTGCATTGTAATATAAAGATGCATAATTTAACCAAGTAGTCAATCACTAGGTGACTAATCGGTATGCTATTATGATTCGAATCCAACTAACTTAAAACAGATTTTAAGTGTTAGGATAGGTTAGGTCACTTAAGAAAACAGCAAGTATGAGTGATGCGAACTCAATACTGTTTTTCAAAAATTCCACGAAAAAATGTAATATAGCAATATATCGTATCGAACAATGAATGTTTTGCTTAGTTATTTTGTTGTTCGAGGAGGAAAATTGCGTAATACGATATGCTATGGCATGAACCGAGGAGAAAATCCTAAGATTTTAAGAAATTTTAGAAATTCGGCGATCTAAAATTCCAACCCCTCTAAATGAACGTTTTCATAGTCCCTTAGGAAGCAAGTAAGAGATAACATTCTGATCCCACTGCCCCTTGAGTTTTATAGTATTCGAAGACTGCTATAAAACTATAAAAGATGAACCAAATAAAATTAAATAATCGAAGAAAAGACATCTTTATTGATGAATGACGATGAATGACTAATAGCAAGAAAACATCTTTATTGATGAATGCGACGAATGATGAATAACGAATAACGAATATAAGATGCCCCCCAGGTCGTTGAAAATACACGAAGATATACATGAAGATTTACTGATAATAGCGACAAAGTTGTTCTGTATTCCAAGCATACTCGATCTTTTATTTACCAGTGCAAGCTAACTTATAAGTCTCAGGTCGAATGACGACATCAATAACATATGGTCCTTCCCAAGAGGGTTAAAATACACCAGTACTGTGCTCTTTATTATTAGGTAGAACTTGTCAAAGAATAAGATCACCAACTTCAAATCCCCTGCTTCTGACTTTAGAGTTATAATATCGAACAATGCGCTGTTGATATGATGCGATCCGAAGCTGAGACTGCTCGTACCTTTCTTCTAAAAGATCGAGCTCAATCCTCATTAGTGTGTTATTCTGTTCTTGCACATAAGTAGATCATCGTAGAGAGCTCGCACCAATTTCTACTTGTACCTTTGCTTCGTATCCATAAGCTAAAGAGAATGAACTCTCTCCAGTAGTGGTTCGTTGAGTGGTGCGATAAGCCCATAATATTTCAGGAAGCATATCTAGCCAAGCTCATTTATGCTCTTCTAGCTTTATCTTTAGGTTCTGTTTTAGTATCTTGTTTATGGCTTCGACCCGCCCATTGGCTTGTGGATGAATAATAGTGGAGAAACTCTTCTTGACGCCTAAGTTGTCATAGAAATTATGGAACTCATCGCAGTCAAATTGTTTCCTATTATTAGAAATTATAGTATGTGGTATACTATAATGGCAGATTATAGATTTGTAAACAAAATCTATCATCTTCTTTGCAGAAATGGTACTCAAGTCTTCAACTTCTATCCACTTAGTGAAATAATCGACTGGGACTACTGCATATTTTAATCTACCTCGCGCTAATAGAAGCATTCCGATAATATCAATTCCCCATACTACAAATGGCCATGGACTAGTCATTGGATTTAGAGAAACATGTGGCATTCTAGGAACAGTTGCAAATCGTTGACATTTGTCACACCTCCTAGCAAATTCTATTGTATCCTTCTTCACAGTTGGCCAAAAATACCTTTGTTTGAGAACCTTGTTCGCAAGTGTCTGCCCTCCTGAATGGTTTCTGCATATTCCTTCGTGAATTTCCCTCATAATGTAGTGTGTTTTTTCTTCATCAACACATAATAATAACGGTGAGCTAAAACTTCTTCGATAAAGCTTCCCATCATAGATGATATAGCGAGCTACCTTCATTTGAAGTCGCTTTGCATCATCTTTACTTTCGGAGAAATCGCCATGTTGTAGATACTTCATTATAGGATCTATCCACGATGGTTTTTTGCCAACCGGTATGGTTACTTGGGGCTCTACCTTGATACTTAGTTTTGTAAGAAATTCGACAGGAACCACCTTTAATAACTCGACATTTTTTGTTGAGACGAGCTTAGCTAGAGCATCTGCTTGAGTATTCTTAATGCGAGGAAGAAATTGAATGTTATAAGCAGTAAATGTCGAGAACAGTCTTTGTAGCTCCTATAAGTAAGCCATCATTCTCTCTTCTTGCTTGATATTCACTGATCACTTGACAAACGACCAGCTGAGAATCACTGTATACCACAATTATTTCGGGCTTTATTTCTTGTGTGAGCTTTAGCCCAGCTATCAGTGCTTCATATTCTACCTCATTATTTGACGCTGGAAATTTGAAGCGAAGTGCACAATGAATATTGTGCCCTTCAGGACTGATCAGTACTAACCTCGCACTGGCTCCATTCTCATTTGACGATCCATCGACGTAAAGTTTCCATAATCTTGATAAATCTATAATAGATTTTTTGATCACTTCTGTGGGGAGATTGACATTATACGTAAATTCTACAATAAAATCTGCAAGAGCTTGACCTTTAATTGCAGTGCGAGGTTGAAAACTGATATCAAATTGACTCAACTCAATGGCCCACTTAAGTAGTCATCCTGAAGCCTCAGATTTTTGCAGAACCTGCTTTAATGGAAAATTTGTAAAAAATTTGATGGAGTGCACATGAAAATAAAGTCGAAGATTCTTGGATACGACGATGAGTGCTAATGCCAACTTCTCCATCTCTGGATATCTCGTTTCAGCATCAAGCAACCTTTTACTTATGTAATATACCAGTCGCTGTATCTTTTCTTCTTCTCAAATTAACACAGCACTTATCGCATATTTGGAAACAACGAGATACAAGTATAACTCTTCCCCCGGGTTTGGCTTTGACAAGAGTGGAGGAGAACCTAAGTGTGCTTTTAATTCTTGAAACCCCTGCTTGCATTTTTTAGTCCACTCGAACCTCTTCGACCTTCAATACTTCAAAGAATGGTTGACATTTATCGGTTGACCTGGATACAAATTGACTCAATGCAACCACTCTTCCCGCAAGGCTCTGCACGTCTTTGGGTTTACGAGGGGATTGCATATCAATCAGTGCTTGTATCTTCTAAGGGTTAGCCTTGATTCGTCGCTGATTGACCATGAACTCCAGGAATTTTCCAGATCCTACTCCAAATGCGCACTTCTGGAGGTTCAGCTTCATCTGATATTCCGAAGAATTTTGAACATTTTATCAAGATGCTTGACGTGATCTTTAGCTTCCTTCGACTTTACTAATATGTCATCAACATATACTTCCATTATCTTGCCAATTTGTTTTGTAAACAACATATTGACAAGACGCTGATAAGTCACTCCTGCATTGACGAGTCCAAAGAGCATCTTCTTGTAATGGTACAATCCTCGATCAGTGATGAACGAGGTATGCTCTTTATCTAGCTCGTATATGGCGATTTGATTGTAACCAGAATACGCGTCCATAAAGCTTAAGAGTTCATGTCCCAACGTCGCAAATACAAGCTGGTCGATTCTTGGAAGGGAAAAAATGTCCTTCGGGCATGATTTGTTGAGGTCGGTAAAATCGATGCAAGTTCTCCACTTTCCGTTAGGTTCTTTACTAAAACTGGGTTTGCAAGCCAGTTTGGGTAGAAAGATTCTCTGATGAATCCAATTTCGAGCAACTTCTCTACCTATTCTTTCAATGCGACGTAGCGTTCTGGATTCATGGCACTTCTTTTTTGCCATATAGCTTCTTCGTTATATCTATATTAAGGCGATGACACATGATATTCAGATCAATCCCCACCATATCCGAATGTTGCCATGCGAAGATATCCAAGTTTGATTTCAGAAAAGCAATCAATGAAGTTCGCACGGGTTCTTGAAGCTTCGCTCCAATTTTTCGAACCTTCGAAGACCTATCAATCGGCAAATCTTCTAAGTCTTCTATAGGTCTAGTCTTGACATCTCCATCGATTTCTCGAGGATCGAGGTCATTGATTAACATTTCGCCTGATGCTTCCCTCGACACTTTACTTGACGCTTCACCTAACGCTTCACCTTGTAGCTGGATCATCATTGTGCGAGGTGTCATATCTTTTGCTGCGAGCTTTATTGAATTATTATAACAAGTCCTCGCGTCATATTGGTTGCCTCGTACTTCGCCTACTCCATGTTGAGTCAGGAACTTCATAGCAAGGTGGTAGAGTGAAGTAACTGCTCGAAGTTCCCTCAGTATTGGTCTTCCAAGTACAACATTAAAAACAGAGGGACAACCCACAACTAAGAATCGGGTCATTACCGTTGAAACCCTAGGATAAGTTCCAACATTGACCATTAACTCAATCATGCCCCTAGGCATTATGCTGTTACCAGTAAATCCGTAAAGTGGAGTGACACTTCCATTAAGGTCACTTTCACTCAACCCAACTTCTTAAATGCCTCATAGTATAGGATGTCGATGACACTTTCATTATCGACCAATACTCGCCATAGCTATGTACTTCCACAGTTGATCTTTATGACCTCCCTTGCATCCTACTCCGTGAAGGTAATATCCAGATCTGGTACCCGTTGAAGCTTTTGTGGTCGCTGCTCAAGATGTATAACATTGGTCAACGGTTGCTATCGTGCTTCTTGTGCATACCTATCTTGTGCCCTCTTCGAATCTCCACTAACGTGCAGTCCTACAAAAATAGTTCACACCTCGCATTGAATTTCTGGAGGTCGCTGTCAGTTTTCTTCTAGCCTTTCATTGTTCTGTTTAGTGTACTACCGCAACCGCCCTTCTTTAATTAATCTTTCTATTTCATCTTTTAAGGCAAAGCAGTTATTAGTATCGTGTCCAATGCCATTGTGATACCGGTAGAACTTGTTAGGATCACGCCTCGCTTTATCCCTTTTTATTAGTTCCAATAGACGATATCGCTCCTGCTGGTTTGTGACCACATAGATATCACCTATGGGTGCGTTCAGTTCAATATAACTGTTGAACCTCATGATATCTCATGGAATCTCATGCTTTTTCTATTTAGGCTGCTTCTCAGTCGATTATTCATTACTTCTTTTGTTTGACTTCTTGTTATTATTATTACTGGTCGTGGTCGCATCTTTAGCAGCAACTTTTCCTCCTTCTTTTATCGTCTTATGAAGATTTTCATGTGAAGATTTCACCCTCAGATGTCGATCAACTCTTCGATAGAAGTCTTCAAGGATTCTGCATTCTCGCTCAAGTAACTATTCCTAGAGTTTAGTCTCTGGTGACACCCCAGCCATCATTAGAGTTAAAACTCCTCCTTCAGGTGGGTTATTGACCTTTGCCAACTCTGAGATAAAGCAATTAAAGTAAGATCGTAGAGTTTTCTCCGGACTTTGCCCAATAGCAGAGAGACTAACCAGTGGAACAGTAAAATTCTTCGCAGCCTGGAATTGCCTCAAGAATGCAGTCTGAAGTTGTTGCCAGGACGAGATTGAACCAGACTTGAGTCCTCATAACCACTTCTTCGCGACTCATGTGAGAGTTACAACGAAACATCTGCAACGTGCGAGAACATCGACACAATAAAGTTCCATCAGGTCGCTGAAGTGATCCATATGGTCCTGTGTTTTCCCATCAAAAGTGTTTATGGTGGGAAGTTTGAATCCAGCAGGTAAGGCAGCAGCTCTAATCTCCTCGCTGAATGGCGATTGACAATACCCATCAGCGAGCTCATCGTCCCAGCCAGCCAATGCATCTAATGCGATCCTCAAATTATGAACATCAACGTTCAGAGGGAGAACATTATCTTTTACCGGTGGTAGGGGTGGACTTTGATCGTTATCACGATATAAGGTAGATTGGTCTGGCAGGGTCTACTACGACCTTTGTATGGATTCCAATGAAATAGTGCGATGAGATTGACTTCGGTCGTTATGATGCAATGTAGATCGCTCCTGACTACATCGCTGTTCTAGATGCTGTCTTAGGTCTGCAGGATTCTGTCGAGACTCCCTACTAATCCTTTCAAAGATGCTCCTCGATTGACATTTTTGCTCATTGTTTAGACAATTATGATTGACAGTTTCTCTCCGAGAAGGTTGTCCACAATTATGATCAGTGCTTGAACTTTCAGTACCAGATTCCAGAGGCAAGTTTGCAACCTTGCCTTTTCCCTTGGAGGTGCGATCTCCATGACACTCTGGCTTGGCTTTATGCTGGTCGCAGTTCTCTGTCTCTAGAATCTTAACTCCTCTCTCAGGTAGTTGAGCAGGAAGTCCTCTGGGACGTTCGTGCTATGGTAGAGTCACCATCTGTCCCTCAGCAAGTCGTCGTAAAGAGTCATTAATCTGACTAGTGATTTGCTGAAGGTTCACCAGTGCCTCCTCTATGCGATCCTGTCTCTGAACAATATTTTTTAGTATGGTCACGGATGGCTAATCCTGAGCATGATCTACCTATGCAGCAGCAGTGCTTTGGGGTTGGTTTTGGCTAATTCCCGTGTTTCTAGTAGTGTTTCTGGTGTTTGTCATTGTTAAAGAAGCGGAATTGACAAATTTTTTTGCTGGAATAGCCCTCCTTCTAGCGTAAATTGTTGACGGAGGTTTTGTCAACAATGAATTTAGGAAATTACAAGATGTGGCTTGTGTGTAAAAAGGGTTGATAAATCAAAGCAAGTAAAGAGACAAGAATTTTATAGTGGTTCAGCCCCAAAAAAGATGAGCCTACGTCCACTGTCCTTCACTATTTTCTAGAGAATTACAAGAATTTCTTTAAGTTTCAAGGTGAGAGTCCAGAGAGAGAGATACAGAGTGTAGTCTAGAAAGAAGAAGTAAAAGTAAAAGTCCAAAAGTAAAAGTCCCAAAAACAGAAAAATCCCTCACAGCAACATTGAACTCCCCTTATATAGGTGAGGATAGTTCAATATTTCCCAATTGTAAAAACGGGTAAGTGTGTAATCAGAAAATACAATTTGAATAACAATATAACTGGGTAATAACTTAAATGGAACGATTGGTCGATCTTCAAAGAGAAACTTTGTTTCCCCTTCTTTGTAGATGACCCGTTTGATGAAGCTTAATCTAGTTTCTTTTTCATACTAGTCGCACTTAACTAATTTGAAGGAGGTCGAACTTAACTTATTCAGAGGAGGTCGCACCTTGATCAAGAAAATTCTCATGCGACGTGACGCGTCCAACCGAGTTACTAACTTTTCCCTTTTGGCATTGACCAACATATAAATTTTAGACCGCACAACACATAGTTTTTTTTTAATTTCCTATTGCAACTATAAATTAATTCTCTCATGTGAGATGTTCAGTTTTTCAATTGGCAATTATATTCATGTAAGTGTGCCTATTTTTCCTTTCAGCCGCGAAGAACCTTTCTTCCTTTCTTTTTGGTGTTCCGTGCTGAGTATTAATCTGCTAGGTACGTAAAAAAGTAACCCATTTGATATGTTTCTTTTTATGATTTTATTTGGGAGATTTGAGGCTTTACATCAACAATTAAAATTAAGTAATTATATTGAATTTGAGAAAATAAATTCAAAATAGTAAAAATATGAAAATTTTATTAATTAGAATTAAACTTGATTACGTTTTGTTGTTTCTATCGTTTTTTTTTTCTGAGTACTTTTGTTTCCATTATTAGTGCAATAAAAATTACTTAATAGGGGATGTATACAGAGAAATGGGTATTTTTAGAACATAAAGAATGTACCAAGAACAAAATAAAATTTTAAAACAATTATTTTGTAATGCTAAAAGAAATTGAGTGTAAATGGTACAATTGTTGATGTATTTAGACCTTCTTTTTAAAAATAAACAAATAAACAAATAAATAGTTTAGTGAAAATTTCCCTTTTTCTACACTTTATTTTACAAAATGTAACCTTCTTTTGATTCTCAAAAATAAAAATATCCCCTTATTTTTAATAACAAAATGACCAAAATTATTAGTTTTTTAGTGTGTGTATATATACATGTTTCCATTTTTTTTTTTGAAAATTTTCTCAAAGGAACTAAGTTAATAACTACCCAAATTTGGCTATAAAAAGAGTACGAATTTTTTTTTAAAAAAAAAAGAGAAATATCCCTCATAATACATTTAATAGTACCCCAATCCCAATAAAAGTGCAGGCCATCATATTCTTATTATAAGAAATACGATTGCATATGTCACTTCCCAGTAACGAAAAAAATCTCTTTCAAGGTGTTCATGAATAAACTCCACAACCACTTCCTTTCATGGTATCTATTAGAAGACACCATATAGACCTTTTGACTATGTTCATCAGTAAACGCCATAACAATCCAATCCTAGACACGAATTACAGACCCATAATTATCAAGCTCGACGACTCTAAGAAAAGATCTTGACATGATGAAATCTTCTAATTCCAGCTTTTGAGAACTTCAGATCTAGAAGAATACTAGCAATACACCCATAAATACAAACAATATTTAGGGAGAAAAAAAAAAGAACCTCTCTAGATCTGGATCAAAACTGATACAGATTTGAGAAAATTGTAAAACTTAGACTCACACATACACGAGGTCGGTATTAAAAACAAGAAATAAAGTGGAAGGATTTGGGGGTTATCGTATCCTAAGCATTGTTATTTCAAATTGTGTTAATTACTATGATATTAGTAGTCTAATTTTATCTAAGCTATTTATACTTCAATCAAAGGTGTAATCAATCAAATGGTAAAATGCAATTAAAGGATTAAAAATGGATTTGAATAAAACTCAAAATATCAAAAGGGATAAAAACTATGAGAAAGAGTCTAGAGTCTTGATTTCACTCTTGATACCTATACTATCATATTTTGTAACTATTCATTAACCTCTTATTTGTCATTAATCAAGGGGTTAATTTTAGTCTTATTACCTTTCTCAAGTGTCAAATAAGACTCTATATGAAATTAGTCAATTTGGCATCTCTATCTAAAGTAACTAACTAAACATGCATTAAGCTACCCATTTAGATTTATCTAGAGCTAAGGTCTCCCGAACCCATTAACACTAAGCATGTGTTCCTCAAATTATGTAAATAATTCAATCTCTTCTAAGTATTAGAATCACAAACAATCATTAACCAATTGATTTCCCAATCTAATTAGAAGTATTAAGCACTCAAAAAACACAAATGAAAGACAAGAAAATTTTATTAATAAGTTGAAAAATATTCAAGACATAGGATATTTGGAACTACATCAAGCCCCTAGATAAGAATTTAGCTATATATAATTGTATCCAAAAATAATACCATAGAGAAGTTTGTAATTGAAAGCATGTTTAAGACTATCCCAATTACAACTTCAAAAAAAGAAAATAAAGAAGAAATAAAGAAAAGAAAGAAGAAAAATTATGGTGAAGGAGCCTCCAGGCTTGATTCTCCAAGAAATATTCAAAGAAAGTCTTCAAGAAAGCTAAGCTCCAAGTCTTTCTATTTAGTAAATTTTGCTCTCCTTAAAATCTCATTGGGAAGTATGCCTTCACTTCTTTTTTTAGCTTCTCTTCTAGATCAAATTAAGGTACACTTAAGAAAAAACATGTTAGAATTTGGTTTTTAGCTTTTGTAATTATTTTGCATTTTGTCCCATATTGCTTGTGTATGAATATTTGGGGTCTACAGTTGGCTATAAATAAAGCCTTCTATAATTGGTTTTAATCATCCCAAAATTAGTTCCCTATTAGTAAGGATCTTTATTCCTAAGGACCTCTATAGTTTTATTTTTACCCATTTTTCCTATTTGTTTTTGGGTTTTTACATTATAAAATTTTGTATTTCCTCTTATTTGAAGTTAGTGAAGTGATCTTGTTGAACTTTAATTTTATTTTTGCATTTAGTATTTTCTGCGCATTTTCTGCTTTCGTTAATTTCAATAGCTAGTTAGTAATTTATATTTAATATTGTCTTAAGTATTAAATATAAGCATTTAGAGTAGACGTACTTCCGCTGCACAACAAGTGGTATTAGAGTAGTAGGTTCACCCTAAGCTTTGTTTAGTAGTTATTTGAAATATTAGCAGAAATGTTAGAATTTTTGTCAATGCCGGTAAAGACGAAGACTGTGACTAGTGCAAAAATCGATGTGGAGAAATTTGATGGCTGAAATAACTTCTACTTGTGTCAATGCGAGGTATTGGATGGTTTATGTCAATAAGATCAGGATATTGCTCCGGAGGAGATGAAACTGGAAAAAATAGATGATAAAGAATAGGAGAGGATCAATCGTCAAACTTGTGGTACGATCTACTCATGTTTTTGTAGAGAATATAAGTATAATTCATGAGGGAGACTTCTGTAAGTAAGCTGTGGAAGGCGTTCAAGAACAAGTATATGAAGAAGAGCAATGAAAACCGACTATACATGAAGAAGAGACTTTTCCTCCTCTAGTCAAATCCTAGTACGACTATTAGTGACCATATTGATTCTTTCAACCAGTTAATAGCAGATTTGTTGAATTTAGATGAAACCTTCAAAGATGAAGATAAAGCAATATTGTTGATTGGGTCCCTTCCTGATGAGTTAGATCATCTCTATATTACGTTACTTCATGGGAAGGAAAAATTATCCTTCGATCAAGTAGGTGTTGTATTGTACAATCATTAGATTCGAAAGAAAGATCAAAAGGAGAATAAGGACATTTCAAGAGAAGTCCTTATAGCAAGAGGACGTAGTCAAAACCGTAAACAGGAGAAAATGGGTAGACCTCGTTCGAAGAGAAGACTTGGTAAGGATGAATGTACCTTTTGTCATGAAAAAAGGCATTGGAAGAAAGATTGTTCGAAGTTACATAATAAAGGCAAGGGCAAGGCTACTTCTGATGCATATGTAGTTAAAGTCGAAGATGATGAGTCAGATTTTACTCTAGTTAGTCAATCTTTGACGTCATAACATGATGAATAGATTTTATATTCGAGTTGCACTTACTATATGTGTCCTCACAAGAAGTGGTTCTTCAACTTTGAAGAGCTACATGGTAGAGTTGTTTACATAGATAATGATTAATCGTGTAAGATAATGATCTTGTACTCTCAACGAATAAGTTGATCAGCGGATGTAATAAATATAAAATTTAATATACACGATTATTTAGTTATAAAAATAAAATCATACGTAAAGTAAAACAAAATATAAATATAAAGAACGACACTTACTCTAGCTTCTAGAAAAGAAAAATAGATCTCATACAATTATTTTGACAATTAATTGAAAATTCCAGATCTTATTTTATTCATATTTTTATGATATTTAGATGAGTGACCACGAGATGATCTGAAGGAAAGGACATTAATTTCGATCAACATTGTTGTCCAGATTTTGATTTAGGGATATCATTGATATAGATATTCTGGGAAAAACTAGTTAGTAATTTGAAAAAAAAAAAATTAAAAAAATAAAAGTCTATAAACATTTCTCGTAAGATTTTATAAAGTGCTTGAACAATTAACTATTCTTGATATGAACTAGTCTGATAACATTAATTAAAAAAAAAAAAAAAAGTTTGATTGAATTTAAGAATTTTGTCTTTATACATTATATAGCATATAAGGAAATCATCATATTAATACATTGGGGGCTATTTGCACCCGAATGGCAAAAGCCACCATTCCCTGGGGATCACCGTCGTCCGTTGAGCTACCTCACCCTCTAACGACGCCGTCGAGCAACCTTTATCGGCCTAATTTAATTATTTTGGGGCCCGCAATGGCTTGTTCTGCATCTTTAATGGCGCAGATGATATAGCCTGTTGAACGCATCAATGAAAATGCGCATTGATGTTAAGATTTTTGTTTTTATTTATGTTTAAGCTTTTTTGTTTGTTCTTTTTATTTATTTTTTTTTTTTGATTGGGTGGTTTCTATCAAGGTGGGTACCAAAATTTAGGGTGACTATACTGGCATCGCACTTTTTTCTCGTTCCACTCACTTTTTTCCATTAATTTTGTTCAAAAATAAAATCCTTTATAAAACGACATAATTATATATAGGTTGCCAATTTAATAGGTATTTTTTTTCTTTACTTATGGGTATGGGTAGGTATTTTTTTTTAGCCGTTGGATCACTATCTAATGGTGATCCAATGACTATAATGAAGTGCATGAAAAAACGTGCATCATTAATGCTCTTTCTCTCTTTTACTTTTTACAATAAAAAAATATACATGCTAAATTTTCATTAGTCAAATTGATACCTATCTATAGGTAAAAAAAAAAAATATCCACTGGATTGGTGCCCTTATATATATATATATATTTATACTAATAAAACAATCCTTTTTTTCCTATTACACCCCTCAAATACATAAAATAAAATACTTATATCCTGAATCTTAAAAGATCAAAATACTATAAAATTAGTTTTGAATTTTCATTATCATAAATGATCAAATCGTGAATTTCAAAGATTTTGATTTTAAGAAAGTGAGTTTTTTTTTTTTTCATTATTAGTATCTTAAGAATCCGTGTTACGACAAAAGGTTTTCATCAATTTATTAATTGTAAAACATCCCAGTAATTCTCTTTAATATTCAATTGTAAATCGGGTGTTTCTTCGCTGTTTGAAAGTCATTTTGCCATGTTTCGACGGTCTTTCTAATATTTATGTCTATGTGTTCTTTCTTGATCTGTTTACAAAGTTTTAGTTGATAAAAAAAAAATAAGGAAAAAAAAAACCTTGTATAAGTGCAGACCTTGCCATCCAAAGATCAATAAAGTATGGTTTCCTTATCTAGAAAAAGAATTTTTATATTGTAAACATCAAGCACAGCTTGTTGATCATAACGGAGAAAGTAAAATGGTTGACATGGGCGGAAAAAAAAAATACTGTTTTTTCATAACGGGCAATTTCAGAATTTAAAAGACATGGGTAAAGAAAATTTCAAAATGACAAGGGATTTATTTAAAGGATTGGTGGATTGAGAAAAATAGGAATAGTAATAAAATCACTCATGAAATTAATGGGGTGTGCTAGATAAGACCTATTTTATGAATGACGGGGGTATTAACAATACAAAAAGAGTTTTTTATTTTTTATTTTTTACCAAGACAGGTTTAGATTAGAGGTACATTTATGAAACTTGAGGTAAAATATAGTCTTTTTATACATTGTATGGCTCTATTATTATTTCTCTATCTACTCTTCGCACCCTATTTCTCCCCATTTCTAAAATGGTAGCTTTATTACCATCTATATGTCTACTTTTTTCGTACTAAATTTAAAATCACAATTTTATTTAAAATTTAAATTTAATTCTAATTTTTATTTTATTTATTATTCCTTAAGTAATCACTTATTCTTACATCTCTTCTCTTCTTTCCACCCACTCTCTCACCCCTCTCTCTCTCTCTCTCTCTCTCTCTCTTTCATTACTAGCATAGGTAATTAATAAAGTACCCATTGTCTTCTCCTCTCATCTCTAACCCAAAATTTATTCTCCATTTTGTTAAGTTTTTTATTTTTTTAAATTTTTAAAGCTGAAATATATATATATATATATATATTTGGTTGTCAATCTAGTAGATATTTTTTTTTTTACCTATATATAAATATTTTTTTTAACCGTTGAATCATCATCTAACAGTGATTTAACGATTATAATGATACGTATGAAAAGACATTCATCATCAATACTATTTCTTTTTCTTATTTTTTATTATAAAAATGTGCATGACAAAGTTTAATTAATTGATCAAAACGATATCTATATATAGATTTAAAAAAAAAAAAACTTATTAGATTGGTGTCATATATATATTTATATCTATTTTCCTAATTGCTTGGTGAAGGTTAACTTTTTTAGGTTGCTTGCTAATTCTATTGGTGATATTACAATCAATTATTCCAATAGAAATCTAGACCGTTGGTTTTGTGGGGTTCCGTAGTTATTTATCATCCTAAACCAAATATGTCTACTTATTACCAGTATACTTATTTCTGCTCAATTACCGATCATATAGCTGTTTTACTAGGCTTGAAATGACAAATACAAAAGAAGATGTAAATTTTACGAGTTTCTCAATTGCAAGAGAGTAATAAGAACTCACGGGGAAAAGGAGGAAAAAAATACTGTATGGGAAACAGAAATGTTTGGGTTTCTTGGGCGTTGAAGAGGAATGGATGAGAAAATCAAAGATAAGGGAATTGTAAATGCGAATGGAAATGAAAAAGATAATAAAACTGACGGTCAATTTAGGAAAAACAAAGGTATAATAAATTTTAAATTTTAATTAAAATGATAGTTTTAGAAAAGGTGTGTAGAGAGCAACTATTGCCATCCTCTCTGAAACCACACTCTCTGTTGAAATTTAAAATTTTATTTTGCCTAATATACCCCAGATTTTTCCTAAGTTGTCCCTCAAATTAATTTTTTCTTTTCATTTTCCACCCTTTACCATTTTTCTTCTAGTTTCACCCATACCCATGCTTCTTTTTTCTCTTCTTTCTTACGTTCCATTGATTATAGTTTCTCGGTTTACACTGTTGAAGGAGGAAATTCTATATTTATTTGTCTAATCCTTTATTATAATATTGATCTTGATATTCTTTACAAAACTAGTCTTCTTAAATGAAAATCTCTACTATGCTTCTTTTTTTTTTAAAAAAGTGGGGCTTAACTAATGACAACCATTTACTACAAATTTAAAAAAAAATAACACATACATATTCTACTAAAGTTTGAACACCTGACCCCTCTAAACTCACACGTACATCTCTCAACTATTGGACCAACTAAGCTAGCCTACTATATTTAGATTTGAATAAGAATATGAATTAACAATGCTCAAGTAAAACATTCAATGTCATCAAGAACTTTTTTCTATAGTTGTAATAGCTTAATTTATTGTTCATATAACAAATAAAAGGAAAATAGAATTAAAACACTAATTGCAGCTATTCTTGAAAGTAGGATCAAAATTCCATTTAATTAGAAAGTAATTATTTTTAGCTAAAAATCTTTTTTCTATTAAATAATATAGAGAAAATTAAGAATACATAGTTGAACGCAAATAATCCAAAGGCTTACAGGTTGCTTATACACCAATTTTATTGAAGAAAAAACAATGGAAAAACTATCATCAAATATTGTTTAGTCAATCCAATATTTATTTATTGCATTTTTTCATTCAATAAAATCAAGTTCTTATTTTAATTCATAATTAAAATATTTACAGAAACAAAGAAAAAAAATCTAAAAGGTATAGAATAAGTGAATCTACTAAGATCTATACTTTTACTAATAATGTTTAAGAAGGGCCGTAGAATGTTAACTATTTAAGAGAAATGTGAATGAAAAATTTTTTTTTCCTAAAACATTTATGTTCTTAAAATGTAATTTCACTAATGGTTTTTTAGTAATAAAAAATTATTGAAATGAGGTGTGGTGATAGCAAATAGAAGGGTGATAATAGTCACACCCTTATATATGTATATATTTGAAATTCTTTATATATTTTATAGTACAATAAGAAATCATTATAGTACAATAATGTCTTTATGTATTGTATATTAAAGGAATTTTTCTTTTAGGTAAGAAATCATTATTTAGTTTACATTGATTATTATTTGGACAATATTTATAAGTCATTGATAACAAAGTGAAAAAAACATAATAAAGTACATACAAACTAAGTCCCAAATATAATTGACTTCAGCCTTTAAAAAAAAAAAATAATAGACTTCAAGTGTCTTAAATACCAAAAGGAGTTGTTTCATAGTATTTGTAAAAACTCAGAGTTTTGAGAGGGTAATTTAGACATGTTACAAATTTTCCGGATATAATAATGGAGAGATTAATTTGCAAAAATTTTGAACAGAAGAACCAAATTGTAATTTTTGAGGGACGGGATTGATAAAGATTTGGGAATCGAGGACTATAGTGTAATTTTTTAAAAAATTACACAGTCTCCTACTTACCCACGTGAGCTCTCCCTCTCACTCACTTTCTCTCTCTCTTCTCTCTCTCTCTCTCTCTCTTCCCTGATGCCCCCCCTCGCTCTCTCTTTGTTCACTCTCGGCCGACACAATAGAGGAGGCCACGTCGCCGCCCAGGCCACCACCCGCCAACCACCCGGCGGAGCTCCCCTATGCCACACCGAGCTGACGCCGACCAGCTGCCACCGCCAGAGAAGAGGAAGTGAGCCTTTCGGATTTTTAGTCACCAGCGACGATTCTGGCCACCATTTGACCTCTAACAGGGCTTGTTGGATTCGTCTCATCGAAAGAAAGCTCAAGATATCTATATATATATATATATATATATATATATATATCTTAACCTCATACTGCCCAAATCGAAAGTTGCCATTTTTGGAATATTTTGAGCTTGAGTTGACTTTTTAATCCGGCCGTTGGATCATGTTTTTGTTGTCATTTTTGGATTGTATTCGGAAAATGGGGAAGTCTAATATATATATATATATATATATATATATATATATATATATCTTAACCTCATACTGCCCAAATCGAAAGTTGCCATTTTTGGAATATTTTGAGCTTGAGTTGACTTTTTAATCCGGCCGTTGGATCGTGTTTTTGTTGTCATTTTTGGATTGTACTCGAAAAATGGGGAAGTTTGATATATATTGCCTATGTTTGGTGATCAGCATGAAAATCGAGATCAGACGGTCGAGATTTGCCTCGTTTTGCATGCCACCGGCCCGGTGTGGGCTCGGACCCAGACTGGGACCTGAATTGGACAAGTTATATGTCTAATCTAACTATTTTAGGTGCTAGGAATTCAATGAAGAGATCTGTTTGTAGAATTAAAGCTCTGTTAAGAAGTTGATTTTTCGCAATGGGACAATCGAGGGCTTGGAATTGGTTCCCGACTCTCCGGATGATCGTCAACGATGCCTTGAGGATTCAATAATGTCGTATTACTATTCTTGTGAGATAGGGATTCGATTACCTTCGTTTTCTACTATTTTTGAATAAAGCTTATTTTCTGCAACATATGAAAACAAATATGGTTTTTGATTTCCTTGAACATATGTGATGGACTATGATGGTATGATATACATATATATTATATTGCTCTAAGGACTTTCTGAGTACAGGTTATTTTGAATATATATAAAAAATAGGGTTGTTATGCTGCTTGCTTTTCTATAAAAACCTAATATACTTATTTTCCTGAAAAGCTAGAGTAGGATTATTTTCACACTTCAGTTCTATGTTGCACGTGTCATAGGATCATACATGAGTACCGTGTTAGCATCGTGGGTTTATAGTGTGGCACTGCGTGCTGCACTGTTAGTGTAGAGTCCCTAAACCTGCACGGGATTTTGTTACTTCTGATTATCTCCTCATTTGGTAGGTGTAGGTAATTCGGTTGCCCCTCCAAGTTTGGTAGGCGACACATGTGTGTCCCCTCTAGGTATGGGCTTAGGTGTTAGGCAGGCTGTTAAGTACACTTAGTGACATCATCCTAGATTTCCACAGATGAGAGGATGTGAACTCATGGGTATAAGTTGATATGTGTCATGTGTATCTGAATTGAATGGTTTTGATTATACTGATTTATTTATACATATACGTGACGATTTCCAGTTTTAGATTATCATATATATATGTATTGGATTTAAACTAATTATGTATGAGCTTTCCATTACTAAAATATTTTCGATCGAGGTAACTGTTTTCCTACTGGGCATTTTATGTTCACTCTCTTCCTCCCTTCCTCAGGTGGTGTCCAGTGCGATTTTGGAGATTGAGGGGAGTAAGAGGCCATCGAGATTGTAGTTCGTTATCTTGGTAATGCTTGAAGTATGTTGTTGTGGTGTTTGGACTATTTGAGTTTTTTTTTAGTATTAAACCAAGAATACTACTTCCTATTTTTGTCTGTGAACTCATGTATGCTATTTTGGTGTCTGTTCTGATGTAGATGATGATGATGCTTGAACATATATTTGATTTACGTTCTTTTCAATATTTATTCGATCTATGTTTAATGGTGTATACAAACTGTGGGAAAGGTTCACAGGATGGAATTCCAAATATTTTATCGAAAATGGACTGTTTTATAAAACTAAATCTTTCTAGACATTTTTCAAATAAATCAAGAAATTTTTCATCCTTGTGAAATTCTCCTTCTGCTACTAGCCAGGGTTTTGAGTTGTGATAGGATCACTCCAGAGAAATTTATAAAACATTTTCATCTTCTTCTCTCTTTTTTCTATCCTTGAAAATTCTAACAGTCGCATTCCTTCTATTAAAGAAAAGGATTTTTTCCCTCTCAGGTACGTGTTCTTCTTTTTTGTTTTTTTATATTTTGCATTTACTATTATTTTTAAATAATCATTCCATTTATAAATGTAATAATCCTTCTATATTTAAATTTATGATATTTTTATTTCACTCAGATCTAAATATATCGTGGCTTTTGTTTTTATTGATTTTTTTATTCTTTTCATAATGTGGATTATTCAAATATGATTCATATTTGAAGAGTTTATTACTATCGATGATTAAAATTTGCAAAAGCTCTAATGGTGAATCAATTAAAAGTGTCAATTCTTATAGTAACAAATTGAAATGAGCCATTGAAATACTCTAATATATTCTTCATTGAGTTTTCTCTAATATCGTTAATGGAGACCAACTTTGTGCTGGTGTTAGCTGGAATAAATTTCCAGAAAATATTTTCATAAAATCATTTTCAAGAACACTATAGTTTTGTAAAATCAAGAAATGCAGCGGAATTGGTCGTTTAAAATTTTTCTTTTACAAAATATTTTGGATCGTGATCTAACATAAATTAACTCTTGATCTAGACAAGAACAATGCCCGAATTCGCTCCACAATCTTCTCGTCTTCCTATCTATTCTCGAAAGTCGTTTGATTGATCCAGTGAGTGATCACCTTCTTGATCCCCAACAAAGAGATCCACAGATGAACAAGAAGACAATCTCCTCGAATCGATTTCTTCGAGAAGGCCGAAACACCAAGGACAGTGAATCCCTAGTGGTGGCCGATTTTCTCTGCTCTCTCTCTCTCTTTGTTATGCGTGTGACACTCTCTTTCTGTTATCAGTATTTCACGTGTAACACTTATATATATATATATATATATGCTAGAGAACTTTTCTCTTAACTATAGAGAGATTAGTAAACCCTAATGTGCTTATTGGACTTGTTGGGCTCAACTGATCATCAAATAACTATTGTGCTTTAATTTGAGCTAGACAGAGGACCAAATGATTCCATAAAGCCCAAGCTCCAATAGACCATATATCCAATATCATAATTAACTCTTAATTATGATTGGACCTTGTCCATTAATATTGGGGCACACCTCTATAGGCCCAATATTGAACTCTTGGACTAAATATTATTTATTTTTCTGTGAAACTTATTAACAATTAATTAGCTTGATCCATTTAGCATATACTATACTTGTAGATATACTCCTAATGCAATGTCGTACTAGTAGGGTGAAATTACTGTATTACCCCTCTGGTACATATTTACCTTTGAGTTGCCATTTTTCATCTAATGAATAATAGTTGATTATGGTGTTTGTATCTGCTAATTCCAACACAGTCAAATTCACATAGTGAATACCGGGACCTTGGTTTATATTATCCAAGTACTTGAAAAAACTCAAAGTGACATTATATGCATGGTGTCAATCATGAAAAACGTTCTACACATTTCATGTACCTTATCTTCCAAGATACCGGAGTTCGAACCATAAATCGGAACTAGTCCTTTAGTAACTCAAAAAGACAAAACACATTAAAGTAAGTTCGTTAGTCACTAGGATCAAGGTCTTCTACAATAGTGCTATATTAGTAAAATTAGAAATTTGAGTTACGGCACTTAACCTCAAATTCTAATTAACTAAGTCCTGCTCGATGCTGTTGTAACCTTCTTATAACATACTAGTGTTTCTATCTGAAGACTCACTTCGATAGTTAGAGATTTCATTAATTAAATAGACAATACTACATTCTATGGCATAGTAAAGTATTCCATCTTCAATATACAAAATGCGAACAATTTAATTTAGACATAATAAAATAAAGACTATAATGTCTCCCATATATGAACTCATCATACGAATAATTCTTTATTACTCATTTTATATCTTGGAATCTTTTAGATATTTGTATAAGATAAACATACACATCACATTATATCAATAGGACAAATGAAATAGAAATTCATAACATGGAATTTATTAATAACAAATAGAGACTAAATAATCCAATAAATATTGTTTATAATATCTAAATAATAAACTACTTTATAGGACATTATTCCAACAATCTCCCACTTGGCCTTTAAAGCAGATGTGACATATCACGTAGTCCCATTCCTTCTAGGTAGTCCTCAAATACTTTGGTAACCAAAGATTTGGTAAAAGGATTAGCAAGGTTCTCTATAGACGCTATCTTACTCACTATCACGTCTCCTCTTTGAACAATTTCTCTGAGTACATGATATTTCCTCTCCATGTGTTTTTCCCTCTTGTGGCTTCTGGGCTCTCTGGAGTTAGCAACTGCTCTACTGTTATCACAGTAAAGTGTCATAGGTTGCTGTGCTCCAGGTACTACCTCAAGATCCAAAACAAAATTATGAAGCCAGACCGCCTCTTTAGCTACTTCGAAAACCGCCACATATTCAGCCTCTATGGTTGAATCCATAACACAAGATTACTTGATACTCCTCCATATAATGGCTCCATTGCCAAGGGTAAAGACTGAACCAAAGGTTGATCTTCTAGAGTCTTTATCAGATTGAAAATCCGAATCAGTATATCCAACAGGTGTTAGATCTTCTCCAAAATATATAAGCATATAATTTCTAGTTCTCCGAAGATACTTTAGAATATGCTTGATTGCACCTCAATGTTCAAGTCTTGGATTGGATTGGTAATGACTTACAATCCCAACAGCATAATAAATATCTGATCTTGTGCAAAGTATGGCATACATGAGACTTCCCAATGTCGAAGTATAAGGAATATTTCTCATCTGTACCTTCTCTTTTTCTGTCTTAGGAGAATTCTCATTAGACAGAGTAATTCCTTTACGAAATGATGTTAAACCTTTCTTAGAATTATGCATTGCAAACCTTATAAGTATTTTGTCTACATATGAAGCTTGTGATAAAGTTATGCATTTGTCCTTTCTATCTCGTAGAATCTGTATTCCTAGAACATAGCAAGCTTCACCTAAGTCGTTCATATCAAACTATTGTGCTAATCAGACTTTCACTGATGATAATGATCCAACATCATTCCCAATGATTAGAATATCATCAACATACAGTACCAGAAAATTCACTTTGTTATCCTGAATTCTTTTATAGACAAGGTTCATCTACGCTTCGTTCAAAACTATAAGACTTAATTACTTCATCAAATCTTATGTTCCATGGTCTAGACGCTTGCTTGAGACCATAAATAGATCTCTTAAGTTCACAAACTTTTCTTTCTTGACCCTTTTCAACGAATCCCTCTGGTTGTATCATATAGATACGATCGTCAAGATTGCCATTCAGGAACGCAGCCTTGACGTCCATTTGCCATATCTCATAATCAAGAGATGCAACAATGGATAAGAGTATGCGAATAGACGTAATCATAGCTACAAGAGAGAAGGTTTCTTTATAGTCGATACATTCCTTCTGTGCATAACCCTTTGCAACTAACATTGCCTTGAAAGTTTCTACTTTCCCGTCTATTCCTCTCTTTCTCTTATAGACCCACTTACACCTAATGGGTTTTATCCCTTCAAGTAGATCTACAAGTTCCCAGACTTTATTAGAATACATGGACTCTATTTCGGATTTCATTGCCTTTTGCCAGAGATCTTTGTCAATATCATCCATTGCTTCATTGTAGGTGTACGGATCAGATTCTTGGTTACAAGACTCTCCTATTTCCAAGTATCTTTCAAGTTATCTCACAACTCTCCCACTATGACGAGGATCCGATGTTTGTTGAGTTTTAAGTGATTTATCCTTTCTAAGTACTTTCTCTATCTTATCTTCTATAGATGGGCCGATAACATCATCAGTTAATTCTTCTAGAACTAACTTACTTTTGGGCTTGAAATCTTTCATATAGTTTTCTTGCAAGAAAGTAGCATTTGTACTCACAAACACTTTCTTTTCTTTAGTATTATAGAAATAATATCCTCTAGTTCCTTTTGGGTAACCTATAAATAGACACAATTCAGATCGTGATTCTAACTTAGTCGTTTTCTCTTTTAACACATATCCTGGATAACCCCAAATATGGATATGACGGAAACTAGGTCTATGTCTTTTCTATAGTTCAAATAGAGTCTTAGGTACTGACTTAGAAAGAACTCTATTCAGCAGGTACATAGCAGTTTCTAAGGCATAACTCCAAAAAGATGCGAGTAATTGTGAATAACTGAGCATCAACCTAACCATATCCAAAAGTATCATATTTCTTCTTTCAACAACACCATTTAGTTGAGACGTACCAGGTACTATGAGTTGGGATAGGATCCTATTGTCTGTAAGAAATTCAGAGAATTCTCCAAAGAGGTATTCACTACCTCGATCAGATCGAAGGGCCTTTATGTTCTTTCCTAACTGCTTTTCAGTTTCATCTTTGAATTCTCTGAACTTTTCAAAAGAATTCGATTTGTGTTGCATTAGGTAAACATAACCAAATCTAGAATAATCATCCGTAAATGTAATGAAGTATTCAAATCCTCCTTGTGCTTGAATATTCAAGGGCCCATAAATATCAGTGTGTACTAACTCAAGAAATTCTTGAACTCTAAGACCTTTTACAGTAAATGGTCTTTTAGTCATTTTACCTTCCAGACAGGATTCACAAGTTGGTAATGGTTTAACTTCTAACGAACTTAAAGGTCCATCATTGACTAACCTTTGAATTCTATTTAGGTTAATATGATCGAGTCTCAAATGCCAGAGATAAGTTTCATCATTAGTACTCACTTTCACTTTCTTATGTTTACATTCTACATGTTCAAAAATATTTTTAAGATTGTGCAATGAGATACTTTTAGGTTGAATAAAGAAAAGATTACTCCTATGAGTACCAGTGCAAATAAAACTTTTATTCTTTCTAATAGAAACTTTATTGTCAAAATGAACAGACTAACCTTGTCTCATTAAACAGAAAACAGAAATCAAATTTCGTTTAAATACCAGAATATAATAACAATTCTTTATTTCTAAAAACCTAAATTATTGAAATTCAAAATAACATCTCCCATTGCACGAGCTTCAACTATTAAGCTATTTCCCAATCGTAATGTGAACTCTTCACTAGCGAACTTCCTAGTTTCCTTGAACCCCTACAAAGTATTATAAACATGGTCAGTGGCTCCCAAATCTACGATCTAAGAATCGATAGAATCAACCACATGACAAGCCTCAATGAACAACAAATTATAATTACCTTGTTTTTCCTTGCCGTTGTCTTTCTCCTTTTTAAGGGCTAGGAAAGTCTTGTAGTTCCTTTTCCAATGTCTATCCTCACCGCAGTAGAAACATTTTTCCTTTGATTTGGCATCCTTCTTGGTCTTTTTTCTCTTTGGAGCCAGAGAAGCAGGAGTCTTTTTCTTCTCCTTACCTTTGCTTTTTGACTTAGATTTGGAAGAGCTAGCTTGAGCTACATTAGCCTCAGCTGACCCCGACTTATTCTTCTTAAGAATATTTTCTGTTATTTGCAGATCTTTCATCAGGCCAGTAAGAGTATAATCCTTCCGGTGAATCCCATGATTAATCTTAAATTGATTGAAAGTATCTGACAATGTGTTCAAAACCATGTCAAATTGGGTGTCACAATCAATTTCAGCTCCAAGGATTTCCAGTTCGTTGAGGTATGCGATAACTTTCATCATATGTTCCAAAATTGGAGTACCCTTCTTTTGACGAAGATTCATAAATGCACTTGTAGCCTCATTTCTAGCTTGACGATCGAGACTGGCGAATATTTCGTCAACACTCAGCATAATGTCAATAGCAGTATCTATCCCACGATATTGTTGTTGCAATATATTGCTCATTGAGCCAAGTGTATAGCACTTAGCTACCTCATCAAATTGCTTCCACTTATCATATAAGTTTCTTTCATCGTTGGTGGATTCATCAGTTGACTGAGCAGGATATGGAGTGGTGAGAACCCACTTATGTTTATCAGCAGTAAGCACTATGTCTAGGTTACGTTTCCAGTCTACATAATTTTCGCCGTCCAACTTGTTTTGTGTGAGTAAAGTGGATAAAGGATTAAGTGTCATATCTACCAGAAAATAAATAAACATTCCACGTATAAGCAAACATCATTTATTATGTTTCGAATAATTAACATAAAGTATTTAAGCATACAATATGCAAGTGAAGTATCCCTAAGAGTATCATGTATATTCATGGTAATTTAACCTACCACTGATTACAAGCCTTCTACGGGAAGTCATGCAATTAGCAAGTCAAACTAAAACAATTTCAATTAGTAAATAGGCAGATAACTCTTATCCCATATTTCTAACTACTATTCTCTTTGGTCCTCTAATCGACTAATAAGAACTCCTACGGGAGGATATTAACGTTTCGAGTTGAGTGTTTAACCATTTTTTCGGTAACTAAGCTTTCTATATAAGACCGTCTCCTACGGGTAATCAGCCTCATATAGTCTACCTAGTACCTTATCCTTAGAAGCTCATTTCGAGTATTATCCGAACGAAAAACCCTCCTACGGGAGCTCAGCAAGATTTAGAGACAAGGCTCATCCTAATACATAACGAACTAATAATGGAGACTATAGGTATCACATACCTTCTCCTACTCAATATTTTATAATAAGGGATTTATAGATTTTACCCAGTTATCTAACTAGTTTAGTAACCTAAAATCAATCAATTATGTAAGCATGTTCATATTTGTATGAGAGTAGCTCTAATTTTCTATATGACATGTTACTAAAGATCATGTAATAATACTTAATTATTAGGCATGCATGTAATATTGTTCTAATAATACCAAAGTAGTAAGCAGATAAATAATTAATTGTTAATGATTTATTAATTTCTGGTAATTTAAAATTATTTAAAATTTAAATAATTCTAATTGATAAGATGGTGTTAAATATTTAAATATGGAAGATAATATTTAAAATTTAAATTAGAAAAGATTTTCACAAAATCGAAATAGTTTAAATAAAAGATTTAACTAATTAAATCTCCTTAAATATCTCAAATTTAAATTTCAACTTTTGAAATCTTAATTTGAATTTAACTTTCTTAAATATCTCCCATTATCTTATCCTGTCAGATTTGAATTCAAAATTCAAATCAATATCTAATCTCATTAAATATCTACCAACCATAAATTCAAATTTGAAGATTTGAAAAGATATTCTGATCTAAATTTAAATTTCAAATCTTCATAAAATTCGAAATTTAAAAGACAGAAGATTTTACAAATCAAATCTCCTACAATATCTCTAATTTGAATTTAAACAAATTTAAAATTCAAAAATAGATTACTAACTATCATATAATCAGTTTTTAAAAAATATCTATTCAAATTTGAATTTAAAACTAAAAGGATATTATCTCATAATATCTAATTTTTAAAAATTTTCATTTTAAAATATCTCTAATTATTCAAACAATAATTAAGATATTACAAATATCAAACATATCCACAATTCAAATTAAAATATTCTATCAATTTAAATTTCGAAAATTCAAATTTAATAAAGATTTTAAAATTTTGAATTTAAAATTTAATCTATCAGTTCTCATAAAACTATGGATAAATTAAATTAATTTTAAAATGAAAATAATTAAAATCATGGCCAGAAATGCGAAACATGTCGGGACAAGCCGACGGACGGAACGAGAAGCCGGTATGCGGCCACGCTCGGGACAACTACCGAGTGCCAACGGGCTCATATAACACTATACGGCCTCACTCGGGATAACTCCCAAGCGAAAATGGGCTCACGTAATTCTTGCACATCAAATGTACGAGGTAGCACCTTAAGCTGTGAAGGCACGGGAGGCCACCGGTGCGCAGAAGGCCATCCATTGGCCATGCGTGGATCACATCTGTGTGGCCAGGAGGGTCGTGCCTGTGTGCCATGCGCGGGGTAGTCCCACGCAACATGCGCAGGCTGGCCGCTCACAGGTCACGCGTGGATCGCATCCTCGCGGCCAGCGGGGCTGCGCCCCTGGCAGCCCCACTGCATGCGCAGGGTGCACCCGCGCAGGCTGCGCGGGGAGGCAGCTCGCAGGCCACCTACGGATCGCATCTGCGTGGCCAACGGCACCTTACCCGCACGACCATGCGCGGTCGTGCCCGCGCGGCCAGCACACAGGTCACACCGACAGGGCTCACGTGGTCGGTGCGCACGACTCCTAGCCATGCACCGTTCTGTCGTTTCATTCATTTTTTTTTTTTAAATTGAAAGAAACAATTTTCATAAAACTCTAAAAATAATTAAAGTTCAAAACATTTCCATGCATAGTTTTATCAATAACATAAAACATGAACACATAGAAATCAAGAACACGCCGGAAAATAAAAATCAAAATAAATATGATCATTCTCTCATAGCAACATCTAATCAAATAATCATTCAAACTCATTGAATCTATTAACCATCATACAAACTAGAGCATACTCATAATATGAACAAGACCAACATAAACAAAATCTTTCCGGAAATCAAAAACATCAATCAACAAGAGAATAGACTGAGTAAAATATGCTAGATCAACAATAAAACCAAGCTCTGGTACCAATTACTGGTGTTAGCTGGAATAAATTTTCAGAAAATATTTTCATAAAATCATTTTTAAGAACACCATAGTTTTGTAAAATCACCATAGTTTTGTAAAATCAAGAAACGCAGGGGAATTGGTCGTTTAAAATGTTTCTTTTTATAAAACGTTTCGGATCGTGATCTAACATAAATTAACTCTTGTTCTAGGCAAGAACAATACCCGGATTTGCTCCAAAACCTTCTCATCTTCCCTCTATTCTCGAAAGCCATTTGATTGATCCGGTGGGTGATCACCTTCTTGATTCCCAACAAATAGATCCACAGATGAACAAGAAGATAATTTCCTCGAACCGATTTCTCCGGGATGGCCGAAACACCAAGGACAGTGAAGTAGACAATACTACATTCTATAGCATAGTAAAGTATTACATCTTCAATATGCAGCATGCGAATAATTTAATTTAAACATAATGAAATAAAGAACATAATGTCTCCCACGTATGAACTCATCATACGAATAATTCTTTATTACTCATTTCATATCTTGGAATCTTTTAGATGTTTGCATAAGATAAACATACACATCACATGTATATTAATGGGACATAAATGAAATAGAAATTCATAACATGAAATTTATTAATAACAAATAGATTCTAAATAATCTAATAAATATTGTTTATAATATCTAAATAATAAACTGTTTTATAGGACATTATTCCAACACTTTGCTCCATGATCTTTGAAAGTTTTTTTTTTTTTGTCTTCAAGTTTATGAATTGATTTTCGGATTCTTATTGTAAAAGTCATATGTAATCTGATTTGATGTTAATCTTTGTGTGAGTTTAATGAAATTATTTTCTTCCAAAAAATAAATAAATAAAATTACCAAAAGGGGTTTCTAAAATATAAAATTTTTAAAGCAAAAAATTTGGCTTAATTAAGACAAATAAGTTAAAAATCTAATCGGTTTCAAATATTATTTCCTTATAAGTCTAGTTAAATAATATCTATAATGCCCCCAAATCAAGGTACGTCACAACGTTTTAAATTTGATAATATTTTAGAAACTTTGTATATCTCTGTGTAATGATTAACTTTGTAAACCTTTTAACAAAGCAATTATTTAAAGATAAAGCATATCAAGATAAGTTAATTATCATTCCCGTAACCCACAATTCAAGTTAGAATATTTTAAAAGAAAGATAGAATAATTAACTTAAATAAATAGATTCAACACAAAACTACTAAATTATTCAACGGAAGAAAATCTCAACTAGTTCATACATAATAATAGTTCACATTACTTTTCCACAATCTAATATAAAAGAAAATAAACATATATATCTAGACCTGCAAATACTAACTATGTTGCCTAGAGAATAAGCGTTGCTCAGATCCTAAGTTTGATCCAAATTGTTACCACGAGCAATAGCTATTAGATAAAACAGGGTGAGCAAATTTACTCACTAGATATTTTTCTCAGTTTTTCGCAAAAGCTGATAGTTTATAAAATCCTTGCATGGTTACTTTTTTTACAACTTTTAAATATTTTAAAGAAATCTTTCCTTGTAAAATATTTTATCCACTAATACCCACTAACCCAAAAAGAAAACATTATTTCATTTAAAGAAAATCCAGAATAGATAACAAGTACAACATTATGTAATCAACTCACACACACACATATGCCATCATCCACTAGAACACGGTCTATAACGAAAAGACTATAATCAGGTTAGAGGGTCTCACCCAAGGAATGCAGCCATCGGCCATTCTCCCATTACCGCGACTTATCCGGCTCCCATATTGTATATAATAATAATATAAAATCAAAAACTAACCATGCAGACTTTATCATAATAAAATAATTCAGTCAACTAATTCTAAGTTCATAAAATAAATAAAACCGTAAAAATAATCAAATGATTTTTTTTACAATATAATTTTGAAAACTCTATTGAAAATCCCATACCTTTTGACATCAATTAAACAATCATAAGATACGATCCTTACACCTTAATGATGACATTAATCGATCTCTAAAGAAACGAAAACTAAATATTAGAATATGACTTCCGCTCATTTACTTCTACCAAAATTATGTAATAAATGAAAGAGTACTTATTTCCCCCTTTTCTCATCTCAATTTAAGAAATAACCATTTTTTTGCACCTATCTAATAAAAGGCTATTTAAATTTCGCTTCATTTTTTTCCCTGAATGTCCTTTCTTAGTATATTAATTATATTTATATATACTATGTCTACAGTCGGTCATTTTTTTTGATAGTGTTTGCAGAACTACCGTTTCTTAAACAAGACCCAAAGTGCGGCCATTTGGGTAAGAAGAGTCTTAAAAGATGTTCGGCGTCGTAATTAAAAAATTATTTTTTCTTTTAAAAGTATAAAAGCTGTTTTTTTGAGAACAAATAAAACGTTTACATCATTATCCGAGAATAATTTTTTAAAATAGAGTTAAATTTCTCTTATTATTCGTTCTTTCTTTTTATTTTCTCTCTTTTCATTCTCTTTTTTTATTTTAATTTTATCACTTTTTCTCTTTTTATTTTTTCTCGTTATTTTTTTTAAATAATATTCATTCTCCTTGATATATTGTTACTTTGTCTTTTATGACTTTTTTTATATTTATTTTTTCAACCTATGTATTCTTATAACTTTTTTTTCTCTAGTATATTTTTATTAATTTCTTTATTCTATTTTTCTCATTACTTTATCTCTAATTATTATCTCTTACCATCTTTTAACTTTTTCTCTCATCGTTCCTGTTTGAATTTTACTTTCACTCACATCACTCTCTCTCTCATAACTTTCTTTCTCTAAATATATTCTTTTCCCAATATTTTTTTCTTATATTCATCTAATCTTTTTCGTAAAAATTGATTTTTAGAAAATATTTTCCAAACATCAAGGGTTTTTTAAAGCAATAAAGAACAATTTCTGTTATCACATTTGAAAACACAACTGACGACTCATAATAATCGACTAAGGTAGATTTTGTATAAGCCAAAATTTAGAAAACCTAAGCGAAGAAAAAGAAATGTAATATAACTCTAAACTAGAATAATATTTAACCACAATAAATTTTCAATATAATAGACTTAATGAATAAAGTTGATATAGTGTACAAATAAATCTAAGATTACCCTACAAACTTATTTCGAAACAAACGTTTGTCACATGTATACAAGTTCTTAATTCTGCAATTAGTATGAATTTATGGAAGCTATTTTTCACAAATAAAAATAACAACTTACTGGTATGATAAGTTTGTATTGACCGATCCTAAATTTTTTCTTTTAATCTATGTACCAAACTATACGCCATTTTTGTTTCTTTTTTCCTCGTTCTCTTAAGTAATATAATTCTTATTCTACCTCCTCCTACCAAGCATAGCACGTATATCAGCCGGAGGGAAAAACAAAAAAATCTCGAGATGCATCATACAAGGACTTGTGATTTTTTTTTTTTTTTTCCAGATTTAAAACTGAATAATAAGAGACAAGATTACAAAGTATAACCCGGCATTCTGGAATTGCATAAACAGCCAGAATGTTCTTAAAAACTTAACCGCCAAAAAAGAGAAAATAAATAAATAAAAAATTACGGAGAGACCAAAAAGGCTTCTAAAACAATCGAGTAATCCCATAACTGTGCTAAAAACTATGGACTACACAAACATGCATGTCCACACAAATTAACATAGATAGCGTTATATTTGACAGACCCAAAATGCTTCTAAAACATCAAGTAATCGGCCCGTAACTGCGCTAGAAACTTTAGACTACACAAACATGCATGTCCATACAGATTCCGAAAATCCATTAGGAAAGAGATTCACTAATCTAAACCAAGTAGATAAATTTACTCAAATCAAAATAAATTTCTTACTCTAAATTGTATATATTGACTTAAGAGTACCTTTATAATAACAAGGCAAAAATTTAATCTATCTAAGATTTTCTCCCAACTTCATAATATTTATTCTTTGAAGAAATTAAACTAGCTACTATTTTTCTCTAATTTGTCAATAATGTGCCAACAATCATGATCAAAAAGATACAAAAAGAGGTTTTCTTTAAGCCTTTGGCCATTTTATTCTCACAAGATTTACCAAACAAATCTTAGAATAACAGGACACTTATAAATTAATATGCCGATTTCAAAATTAAAGGGACTTAGAAACGAAGCTTGAACAATATAAACAAGGGCTCTATCTAACTTTTCCTTTTTTTTTAAAAAAAAAAAAAAAAAAAAATCCTATAATTCCATAATATTCAAGAAAACATAAAAGGTTTTCAAGCTATATATAAACACAGTACGAGGATAGAATATCATCATACAAAGCTCTAAAAAGGTTTTCAAACCATTAGATAAACCCTTACAGGTACCAGCTACTAGCTGTAACCCATTCAAAACCAACTTCCAAAATCCCTCAACAGTCAACTCCAAAGACCCACAACTTTTTCTTTTTTTTCGAAAAGACCCAAATCAAAATTATCATTCAAACAAGGACCCCCATTAGTTCGTTTCATTTCAAAACAACCCTAAATCCCGAAACCAAATCAACAGCACTACCCATATTTCCAAGCCTTCAAAACCCTCCCAACCTCAAACGAGACGAAAGCATCGGTGCACGCGTACCGTACCTGCTCATCCGAGAGCCATCGACTGTCCCAATCACTGAGCGCCACGTGTCTCGGCTTCTCCATCTCCATTTCCAGATACTCTCTGGCCAAACCCTTGAGCCCCGCACCCCTCATACTCCGGTCGCCGGAGACGTCGGCAGCGAGAGCCCCCAGATCGACCCAGTTGGCCACCTCGAGGTCCTGCTCCTCCGCCAGCTTCTCCGCGTCCTTGCCGACTCCGGCGCCGACGAAGGTGTACGCGCCGTCCTTGAGAAACTCGCGGAGCGCGTCGGGGACGTAGGGCGTGTGGAGGAGCTGGAAGATGAGGCAGCGGCGCCCTACGCAGAGCTGGAGCGTGGCGAGCGGGTTGCGCGCGCGCGAGAAGGAAGGGCGCCACTCGACGTCGAGGCCGACGACGAGGCGGTTGAGGCGGCGATGGTGGATCCGCTCGATCTCGGAGATCCAGGACTCGACCATGGAGGGGCTGTTGGTCACCAGAGCCTGGACGCTGTCATCTTCAATATCGATTTCATGGTAGTTGTACGTCTCTCGGTTCGCCATTGCGATCGATCGATCGACCGTACGTACGTACGTACGGACCAGCTGGTTGAAGAGAGAGATTAAAAGTGAGAAGAGAGCGAGAAGGAAGAAGAACAAGTGGAGAAAGATTAGAGGGTTAGGGTATTGTATTGTGTGTGTGTGTATATATATATATATATATATATGTGTGTGTGTGCGCGCGCGCGCGCGGGCGTGTGTGTGGGTGGGTGCGTGGGTTTTGATTGAAAAGGAAATGAAGGACGTGATTCTGTGACAGGGAAGAGAAGATTTGAGCAGGCAGTAATGATAATGCAAAGAGACGCGGTCGTGGCGCGTGTATTGCATTCACTAATTGGGTTTGATTAGTGAGACCGTTATGTTTGGATTGTAAATTAATAAATTTCGTTACTCAATTTGGATACGACTTTTTATTTAGTTTTGGTCTTACTTTTGAGTCTTAGAAAAAAAAAAAAAGATAACATGATTTTTAGTAGTTTTGAAAAAAAAAATCAATATAAATGGTATAATATATATTAGAAAAAAAACCATACAACCTAGCCTAAATCTCTCATTTTCATTAATATCAAGTAAATTTTTTATTTGTTATTTTTTTATTAAATTTCACCAAAATTCACGTATACAATCAAAATTAAAAATTATAAAAATATTTTTATTNAAAAGAACACAAAATGTAGTGTTTTTTTTAATATTGTCCCATCATGTTTTAAAGAAATCTCACCGAGTCTAGATATATATACACATATTTAAAATCAATATCTAAAGTTGGAGAAAAAAACTTATTTACACTTAAAATTGTCAAGTGACGTTAATAGGCACGACCGAAAAGATAGTTCTCCTAATTTCTTGAGAAATCCAACCATAATAGCCTTGAAACACTCCATTTTTCTTTTTCAAATTTACGTTATGTGATTTTAGACAATGCAGACATATTCTTCCACAATTTTAAACTCTAAATTGGGTTTTTAAAAAAAAAAAAAAAAGCTAAAAGTAATTTTTCCTTCAAGTATTTAGTTTCAAAGAGTAATTAAACTTACAAGGCGTTTGAATGTTTTCACATGAACAAATAATAAAGTTTGTTGATTAAATAATTTCTTGTAGAGAAAAAAGTTGGACAAGAGAGGTATAGAAATCATAATCAAATAGAATAGATATCCAAATCCGAGATACGATAATTTACACTTCGAGCAAAATTAATAATACTAACAATAATTTTACATGGCTAAAGTATACAATTTTCTATTTTTTTTTTGGTTACTCAAATCATCAGAGCAAATGGTTGCTACAAAGGGGTCAACCTCCTCAATAGGGTGAAAACGTGAGCTCTTGCGGTAAAAAGCACGAGAGGCCAAAGCATCACCGCAATACCGCATCAGCTAGCCTATTACAACTTCTATGAATCCGAGATAATGATAAAAATAATATATATTTCTTTAAACAAGCTTTCAGTTATTATTATTATTATTATTTTATGAAAACAAGCTTTCAGTTATTTTTGAAGGAAGAAAAGTGTGTATCTGTATATCTTTTTTTTTTTCATTTCAGTTGAACTCAATTCTAGCGCTATCTATATAAAATAATAGTTTTGCATTTTTCATTTTTCTATTTGGAGAATAAGGTTAAAGATAAGAGAGGAAGGAAAAAAAACAATGGATATAAGGATATTAGATAAACAAACAAACAAATAATGGGGGGGAAAAAAAAAAAAGAAAAACTATGTTCAATTTGAAAAGCATAAGATGTAGGAAGAGAATGATTTGGATTAAGATAGAGATTTAGAGAATGATGACAATAATAGGAATAGGTCAACAACGTGAACATTCCATTAGAGGCGCGTGAGGAAAAAGTGTAAGACATAGCATACATATTGGTCATGGTAGAGCAGGAAGATGAACCGTACCATATCTCTTCTTTATGCGATTACTCGGTGAGCAAGCAAGCAAGCAAAGCACCCTCCGTCCCCTTTTTCGCACTGTACCTCTCTTCTGGACCGACCTGACCATCAGCGGTGTCAAATCGGCACTAGTCAGCCCTTTGTGCAGTCCATCTCGACTCAAGATTCAAGACTACATAGGAGTATCATGTAATTGGTTGATTTTTCATTTTTTATTTTCAATAAAAATGCACCTTAAGTATGGGTCAATTTCAATTAGAGTATCTTATAATTAGAAATATATTTACTTTATTTCTTGTTCAATTTTGTCGCAGAAATACTAAGGGATATTAGTTATGTGGTGATTATAATTCTATTTAAAGTACCATCTATTGATTATAATTATTTAGTAATAAATTATATTTTATGTGATGTTGGGTACAAAAATATTTTATAACATTACTCCTTTTTCATATATTATGTAGCGAAACTTAGTAAAAATGAATTTATTACTAAACCTACTTAGTCTAACATTATGTTTAGTGGAGAAGAAAATGAGAAAAAAAAGAATGTCGGAATATATAAGAGAAAATAAGATTTTTTTTTCGATAAGTGTGTTGTTTGGTACAGGAGGAAAGACGACGGAAGAGAAGATAAATTGGAAAAAAAAGAAAATAAAACTTACCATTAAAAAAAAATCAAAGGATTTATGTTACTTAGGATGAGAAATGAGGAAATATCTTCCTCAATAGCACCTGCCAGACAATTCAGGAAAACTATAGAAAATTAGAGAGAAAAATCGAGAAAACTTATGAAAGTTGGAATCAAGAGACGATTATTAATTTGCTCTAATTTTGAAATAAAACAACTTAAGATTATTAAATTGTAAAAAAAATTCATCTTCTTTCACACTTCCTTTTTCTCTTGATTTCTTTCCACCAGCGAGAGAGATCCTCTGTAGATCTTTCTCTTCAATAGGATTTCTTAACTTTTTTATTTCTTAGTTTTATATTCAATAATCCTTCTATTGGTGTAAATATCTTTGTTCATATAGGCTATTGTCATAGGAGTTTAGTCCTATAAGATATTTAAATTTATATAGATTTTGTTTTATATTTTGTTATTTTTCTTTAGTTTTATTATAGATCTGAACTTTCATTGATTCAGACTTGAAAGAATTTTAACCTAAATGTTGCATTATTCATGATGATGGACTAATGATGTATTTCGAAATAATGAAAGACGGACTCTTTATGCTATGCTTCATGAAGATCTATATTCTATGATGTTTTCGTAATTCTTCACTAGCTTTTGATAGAAATTAATTGTATATTTATTGTGTGTATGATGAACTCATACTTGTAAACAATAGGATTAATGCTAGTGACGTGAACTCTGAATGGTGATGATGGCGACTTATTTTGTCACTTATTCTTAGTTTTGGGAATGAAGCGGCATCTATACACATGCTATGCATAATTATGTATTGTTTTCTTTATTTTGGTTGCATTGCTTCTATTATGTAGCAAATACTATAATAAAGAATTTCCTTCTTTAGGAAAAAAAATTATTAAATTGTAATTTCCTCAATTATTTATTATCTTTTATTCATACATATGAAATAAATTGTTCTAATATAAACGAAAATTATTCTTTTCTCTCACATTACTTTTTTTGAAGTTACTTTTCTGTCACCTTTATTTTCTATCCTTTATAATTTTTCCTTCACGATATTTTTCTTTACCCATCACCAAACATACAGTAAATGTGAATTTTAAAAATTAAGAAAGAACCTTGGAGTTCTAAAAGTTCTCATTTAATATGGGTGTATGTATTTGGGTCCTGTTTGCCTTGTAAATGCCATGTAATTTTCAGTTTAATGGCGCTATAGTTGAAGTTGAATGAAATTTAATTTTCTTTCCCTAGTTTTATTTCCAAATGCTTGGTATTCCGAAAGAATCAACGAAGTTTGACGCCTTAATTTTTTGGCAACTAAATCAATAGATTATTAGGAGTGTTGTTTCTGAAAATGATAACTCTATCTCTCTCATTTATGCTCCCTATATCAAATTGTGAGACTATTGCATCACATTCTTGTTTAATAGATTATTGACGCCTATATCAATTGTGAGACCATTGACGCCTTAATTGTTTGGCAACTAAATCAATAGATTATTCGGAGTGTTTTTTCAGAATGTGATAACTCTATCTCTCTCATTTATGCTCCCTATATCCAGTTGTGAGATTATTTTGTCACATTCTCTCTTCCAGCAGACGAGACTAAATTAGCACAAGTCGTGTTTAAAAGGGCATATTTCCCCCAAAATATTTCAAGAGGATTTTTATCACTTTTTTTACCAGTACTTACATAAGCAAAAGTTCTACAAAGTAATAAGCAAAAGACAAGCACGTATTGCTTTAGAAAAGTTGGTGGAGAAAAAGTACACCTCATTGACACTTTATTAGACACTATTCAAGTAAAGAAATCATCAATACATAAAGGTTTATTGTAGGACATATATACACGTTCAATGAGCTTTTTCTTTATTGTAGGAAAATATACACGTTCAATGAGTCTAAAATGCTCAAAAGCAATTCAAATCTAGTTTTAGCCAACGTCTTTTGGGAGACTAGTTTATCAAATTTTCTTTCTTACCCACGAAGGAAGATAAGTTTGTTTTTGGGTTAATTTGTAGCTCTTAAAGGCAACACATCCAAAAAAATTACAAAGAATATAAAATATATGTACTCTCTTTTTTATTTTCTAGTCTTTAATAATTTATTTTTGGATGGCTATATTGCGAACTTTTTTTTCCTCTTACGACCCTCTTTAATGGAGCTATATTAGCACTCCAATCTTGCATTTAAGCACCCCTAATATATGATAAATAACTAAATTGGACAGTAAAAGAAACTTTTGACAAAAAAAACACCCTTATTATTTGCACCCCTTACACCAATTTCCTTTTAAAATCTCAAAACTCACGTCTCCAGATTTCTACAGCACCTTATCTTTCCCAGTTTCTTATTTTCTCCTTCTCACTCTATCAAACATCTATTTATTCTGTCACTCTTTTCGAGCTTTAGATTTTTGTTAATTCTAATCTATTTAACTTTCTACATTTAATCTCTTTTGCAGCTTCGTTTTTACTGTTTCACAGCTATCGAAGAAGAAGATCATCATCTATGATTCTGTATAGCAAAAGAAAAAAGAAAAGAGGCAAGGCTATCATTCAGATAACGAACCGAACAAAAAAATAACACCACCAAGAGTGTAAAGTCGGATGCTTTTCAAAACACTTCTATTAAACCTTATTTTAAGAAATGAAATTATTTTTTATGAAGTGAAATTCATGAGAGAATCTTTAGTATTAGTGGAGTATACAAATATTGTTTCTTTAGTATCAAGAAGATATCCTATTTTGTCAATTTTTAATATTTATGGGTGCCTTTATAAAAGCAAGGTGTGCGACTAAAATCCCTCTTTAATTAATTAATTATTTATAAAATTATCTGTATTTAAATTGACATGAATATTCCCATATAACATTAAACAATTAAAATCATTATCTTTAGTACAAATCCCAATTACATTTGAAAAAAAAAAAAACAAAAATCAAGATTTTATATTATTCTTTTAAAGTTTTTTTTTTTAAATTGACATGAATATTCCCATATAACATTAAACAATTAAAATCATTATCTTTAGTACAAATCCCAATTACATTTGAAAAAAAAAAAAACAAAAATCAAGATTTTATATTATTCTTTTAAAGTTTTTTTTT
>JXTB01000006.1:565286-588310 GCA_002914805.1 Parasponia andersonii
TTTTAAGATATTTATATTTATAACTAAAAATTTACTTAATTTGATAATTTTGAAAACAAGTAAAATGCTTCTCAATGGTTAAATAACCTTTATTTAAATTTATTTATAAACTTTTTATTAGGGTGATTTAATAATGCGCAACTATAAATAGCTCCCAAGTGAGGAGGGGAGTCACATACAGATCACTTAAGTCTCAAGCTCTCCTTAAACAGTTTAAGTTTTTTTAACAGATTTCTTTGTATTTTACATTTATTTAAATCAAAATATTTTCACTTTTAAATCTTTTGAAAACATTCGTTTAAACTATATTCACTCGAAATACATTTTCAAGTTCAATTTAATTAAAAAAAAACATATATTGTGAAATAAAATGCTAAGTTATAAGTACGTTTTCAACAACATCAAGCTTACATAATTGAAATCCTTTATCTCATAATAAGAACATATACGGAAGTAATTTTAATGGCAGTATTCCATTACTGGTACCTCGCATTCATCCCTACCTCGATTCCAACTAACACATCAATCAAATCAGAAGTTTCTTTTCTTTGGTACCTATAGCATATACTCATAAAATGTGAGCTTTTGCTCAGCAAGTACAATATAATTCTCACAAAATAGTTTACTTATAAACAAATAATCTTTTATGAAAGCCCGGTTATACTGTTTTTTGAAATTATTACTTTATGCTTTATTATATGATATTGTATCATGATTTTATCTCATTCTTTATCTCAAAGTCTTTTATCTTTCTTATCAACCTTGATATACATACTGAGTGCGCACTACCGAATAGGGAACCAGGGGACGACCCAACTGAAAATACCCACAGTCGTAGTCTTAACATATTTTTCCTCGGGAATCCTCGCTTAAGGGAGGTCAGTCTTATTTTCTTTCGGATATTCTCACATAGTGGAGATTGGTACGATATTTTTAAATTCTTATCTTATCTAGTCTTCTCTTAACATGAGTGGGTATGCTTCAACTTATATTCCATTATCATAACATTTCTTTTGTTAAAATATACTAAAATATTTTTTTTTTACATGATAACATTATAAAATAAGCATATATCATTTTTATAGCATAGGAAATGTATATTTATAAGCATACATTATACATAGGCCATACAATAATAAAATACAGACAAGTTAACATAAAAAATAATTTCAAATATATTATATTACAAACATGAAATATTTTCGAACTATTCATGCCATAGGTGAAATTGTACTTACTTCGTAATATGATTGTCCTAATTCTACTCGTTAATTATGTACGTCTAGATCGAAATTTTGCCCTGACATATGCATACTCTATTTGTTAGAGTAATTTAAAGTAGACTTATATTTTTTTATATACTTCTAATTACTTAGTGGGCTTAAAATAACTAAGACTTAGTCTTGATCAAACTTAAAATTTCACATTTGAGAAACAATGTCATGTTATATTCATTGACTAATTTATAGTTTCAACTTAGATTTATGAGATTTAATTCTCCGTAACCTTTATCATGGTGATCTTTTAATCTACCAATAATTTGGTTGTTGATTTGATTAATATCATCCTAAATCAGTTAAGTTTCCTTACTTATATTTTTTTTCATCAAATACTTTGAATTATTCTTGATTAATTTCTTTTTTCGTAATTAAAGGTCATAACATGATAAGTGAACCAAACACACTAATGGCTACATAGATTTAAAATCTAAAATCATACTTGGGCTAAATATTATTAGGCATTGATCATGCTTTTTAAGCTTATAACTAAACTTAGGTTAAATACAATTATAGGCATATATTACTTATTTTTTTATAATTGATTTCATGTCTTAAATTTAATTAAATATTTTCTTATCTCAATTAAAAATCTAAAATAAAGTTTTCTATTTATTCTTAAACCAAATTTCTAACCCAAAATTTCAAGTTTTATAATTTATATTTTTGCCCATAATCTTAAGATTTCTAACATTTACGTTCTCTAATGGTAAATATTGAGTTATAGCTTATCTTTTTATTAAAGATTCTTCCTTTATTTACTTTTACACTTTAGTATAGTCTTAAAACTGTCTAAAATAACTTTCTCACATATTCGACCCATATTTTGTCAAAATTACACTTTTGACCAAAATGCTCAAAGTTTTGGCATTTTAGTCCTTTTAACTTTTGAGCAAATATCTTTAATTTTTGGAAATTATTTTTAATAAGTAAAAATCTGTTCTTAAGGATCTAAGTCTAAATCATTAAGATTAGTTCATTTTCATGTATATTTTATTTTAAGGTCTTACTTAAAAATCTTCTACTTTTATATTTAGTTATTTTAATTTTACTATTATTATTATTATTTTGTCTTTATTATCATGAAGTATTCATATTTAGAGGCCTAAGAAATCAACAAAATAAATTTAAACGTAATATAAATTATATAACATCTAAAGCAGATCAAATATGTTATTATCCATTTATTCTTTTATCGAATCTATTTAAACACATAACAAGTAAGGTGAGAGAATATTTATCTTCCAAGCTTAAATCTTCTTTCTTGGAGTGTTTGGGAATTTTTCTAAGTATCAATATTTTACTAGAAATTAAAATACTAAAAATTAAACTTCTTATAATTTTAGAACTAAAAATTTTAATAAACTTAAATGTGTTTGTGTAACCTACCTTCCAAAATCTTTCTTTCTTCTTTCTTACGTCTCCACCACAAAACTATGTGCTCTCTTCTCTTGATTATAATTCTTAATTTCTAGAGTCGATGGGTAAAATATTATAGCTCTTGTGGGTTTAGAAGAAAGTGAGGTAGAAAGAGATTTTTTTTTTTTTTTGAGAAAGGATAATTGGAAAAATGAAGATAGTTTTTGACTAAGTAATTGGAATATTAAGTATAGATTTATAATTGACAAATGAATGATCTATTTATAGACCATCAATAGGAGATATCTAATAATACTCACTTTCACATTCCATCTAATAATCTAAGTACTATTATTACTAATCTTGTCAATATATATTCTTTTCTTACTTCATTACCTCATCTTTTACTTTATTTTTCACCTATCTAATACTTTTGTCTCTAATCTTTCTTCTTTTTTAATTATTTGGAACCCAATACCACTAGCTCCCAAAGAAAGTCTCCACTATATTAATCTTTTTCATATCTCTTGAATTATTTTAGAGACAAAAGCTACTAATTAGTTTTGTCTATGTCTTCCACTTTGAATTATGGCCACTAATTTCCAAAGAATATTTCTATTATCATTTTCTTTTTCCTACTTTTTGAATAATTTTAGAAACAAAAGCTAACAATTAGTTTTGTCTATATTTTCTTTTTTTAGAATTACTCACTAACTTTATTATTTTCCTTTTCTATTCCACTAATTTATAATTATTATCTCTCTAAGATAAAACTTCACTAGTCTTCATCTTTTTCTATAACTTATTTTCTACCTTTAGATTAATTTGTCTACATAATTCTTTGTATACTTAAATCTTAGCCATTCAAATTATCGCATGGTACTATTTTGGTGTAATCATTAACATAGGTTATAAAATATAACAATTTTTAATGTGACATAAACATGTCATATTTTTAATTAGGTTATATTGATATACATAATATAATCTTTGTAGAATTAATTTATTATTAAGAAAAACTAATTTAGAATTTCTAAATTGAAACAAGGTGTAATTATGGCTTTTTCGCATAATAAAATTTAACATTAAAATAATACTATACATATAATTTTAAGTATTTGCGAACATAAACTTATTAAAATTCGACACTAAGTTTATTAATAATAATTATATTAAAGTTGCAAGTCTAGGGATTTTTAGGGGATTACAAAGTAAGTTGGGCATTAATTAATTATAAATTTTTGAGCTTAGTCATATACCAAGTTTTGGGCCAAAAAATGGTCAAATTACTAGTCAGCCAAAAAAAAATCTCGTTGGATTAATGAATTAATCAAAATTCATCTCTCAGTTTAGGGATTATAATAAAAAAAAAATTTGTGTTTTGATGAAATGCTCCATATATCTCTACAATTTTCACAAATAACAAAAAAATCCCCTTAGATTAATAAATTAGTACAAATTTCATCCTTCTGTTAAATTCGATAAAAATTAAGAAAGAAATTTTTTGAAATGATTAAAATACCCTTTACCTAGACACAATTAATTTGTTTAAAAACAAAAGATTTTCTTTGGAAAAATTATATAACACTTTTAATTCATTAAATCTTGTTATTGTTAATAATTATTTTTAATCCATGCACCATTACTTGTTATTTTTTTTAGTTATATTTGTTTAGTTATAAGTTTAGAGAGAGGGTAATTTTACTTTTTTATAAGTTTATTTTTTCTCAATAAGACTGAAGGGTAATGATTTACAAATCTAGAGGAATATTTTTATTATTTATAAAAACTAATGGAATATATTAAGCATTTCATCAAAACCAAGGAGATATTTTTGTTATTATCTTCTCATTTTATATGGTCAAAAGTTACATATTGAAAGATAATTTTACTAAATTTGTATCCAAACAAATATAACCCAAAATAAAAAATAGTAAATAAAAGAAAAATAATAATTTAAAAGATTTAGTGAAGAAAGTCTTATAATTTGTTTTCCCCTTTTTTGGATAATTAATTATGTTTGGATATGGGTATTTTGGTCATTCAATTTTAAACAAATTCTTCGTGTTGACCTAATCAGATGGAGGGATAAAATTTGTTTCAATTTGTTAGATGTTAATCTAAGGGTATATTTTTGTTATTTGTAAAAATGAATGGGATAAATTGAGCATTTTACCTAAACATATGGAATGCTTTTGTAAGTATGCCCCCTCTTTCTCCACAAAAAGGGTGTTCATTTTTTACACTTTGATTTAATAAATATCTATTTTTTTAAATGTCCGAATATATGCATATTTATACTTGATATATCTACTTATACTAACTTTAATTTATGTATCAACTATATTAGATTTTATACTAATATATTATATTCTAAAGTTAGTATATCTACTGATATATCGGTAATTTTCTACCATATTTGAAAAAACTTACATTTACTTAATGAGTCCAAAAGTTGGTAATTTTGCCACAAGGAGAAATTAGAGTGTATGTCCCATTTTACACTTCGTTTTAACCTATGTCTTTTTTTTTAAATCTTTTTATAGTTAAATGAAAGAGTATATATATATTTTTATACTTAGGTATATCTACTTGCATACTAACTTTGTACTAATTATATTAGTTTTATAAATTACATCAAATTTTACACTATATATTTGCAAATATATTAGTCATTTTGTTACAGCACTTAAAAATCGGACATTTGCTTAAAATGAATCCAAAATTGAGTCATTTTCCTAACACACTTATTCTTTAGCTTCCTTTGTTCTGCAGTGAGATTGCAAAGAAAGTGAAAGAAAGATAGACCTAATGCGAAAAGGAAGACAATTCCATGGAGGGAAAGAGATGAATTTGACCAAAGATAATGCCAATAGTCCGGTCGTTATGTCAAACACTATATAGTAAAACTGGGGCCATGCATAGAATGCAATATGGTTAAAGAAGGGATTGGAAGATATTAATGATCCAATTCGTTTTAACTCCAAAATATTACCGTAGGAAAATTAAGGGGTAAACCAATCCTCTGAGACTTGACTTGATGGGAATAGCTTGAACTAACTTATATATCACACGTGCTCCTAATATTTCGTTTCTTTATGATATATTTACTCTCTCTCTAGCACTTTCTTGCTTTGTACTCGTATATATCTTTTGTACGGTCTAAAATCCTATATGTTGGTCAATACCAAAAAGGAAAAAGTTGACCAAGTGAACGTGTCAGATCGCATGAGAAAGAGTTAAGTGCGACTTCTTCCGAAAGAGTTAAGTGCGATCTCCATCGCATAAATTAGTGCGACCTCTTCCAAACGAGTTAAGTGCGGCCAGAATAAAAAGGAAACTAGACTAAACTTCGTCAAACGGGTAACCTACAAAGAAAGGAAAACAAAAGTTTCTCTTTAAAGATCGACCAGTCATCTTATTTAAGTGATTACTTAGTTATATTGTTACTTAAATTATATTGCCCAATTATACCGTTATCTATTCTGATAATTGGAAAATATTGAGCTATCCTCACCTATATAAAGAGAGTTCAATGTTTCAGTGGGGGATCTTTTGACTTCATTCTGATCTTTTTGGATTTCTTAAACTCTTATTTCTTCCTTCCGGACAACACATTGTAATCTTGAGCTCTTGTAATTCTTCAGAAAATAGTAAAAAATAGTAGACGTAGGCTCATCTTTTTTGGGGCTGAACCACTATAAAATTCTTGTCCATTTATTTGCTTTGATTAATTAACCATTTTCACATACAAATCATATTTTGTAATTTTTCTAAATTTATTGTTGACAAACAATATAACAATATGGAGGATGAGACGCGAGATTATCACTAACTAGCTTTGCATATCTAGTACATGAATTATTCCTCTCAAAGTCTAAAGGTGGATTATCCATATGCCCTAACTCCCGATGGTTATCCCAACTCGAACCCGCTATTTATTGTAAACGGGAAAAAGTGAGTTTATAACCCCCTTCGTTGATCACTAGCTTACCCTCTCCTTCTCTCATGTCATGTCATAAAGCAATAATTTTTTGATATATTTTATTTTCTTTTTTGAGTAAAAAGTGATAATCCTCTTTTCAAGGCTCTCATCTCTGTAACATTTGAGGCCTAAAAAGGATATCACTAAAGATAGAATTACCCGAGTTTGGTTACATATGGTCTATGGGATGAAATTTTGGTCTTATTTTATTTTATTTAAAAAAAGTAGAACACTGATCTTATTTAAAAGTTAATTCAATATTAAATTCCTTTCAGCAAAATATAATTAAAAAAATAAACTGAATGAAAACTTTAAGCAATTAAATATTAAAATTTCAATATTTCAACAAATAAAAAGTTAAAATTTCAAATTGAGAGAGTAAGAAAGAAAGATCTTGATAGGCTTGACTAAGTCAACCTCAAGCCAATGACCCCACAACCTTAGCCAAATTGGCGGCTTTAGTAACACATTTGGGTCCCACCTTCAGTCTTCAATAACAGGTCAACACATTTTACCATACCAGTTAAGAATCGTCCAATACCAATGAACCCTCCTTTCATGTTTTATTATTTTTTTCTTTTTTTGTGTGTGTGTGTATATATATATATATTTTAAAAAGAATCAAATAGACGTAAAAAGTAGCAAAGAATCACCCACCCTTCATTCATCGAACCAAAAAGAAAAAGAAAAAAAAGAAATAAAATTATTGCTTTAATATTTAGATCATTTAAACACCAGAATAGCGACTATAGATACTTGAGATGTAAAATTAGGCTAAGATTGTCATCAGATTAAGAGTTCAATGCCATTATAATGGCCAGAAATAAAAGCATCTCTTATAACATAATAATTTAATTCATATAAACTAAAAAGCTCCAGAAACTAGTTCCATTCAAGACCCCAAAAAAAGAAATTAAAAAAATGCACCAAAAAAAAAAACAATCACTACTCTTAATAAAACCCATTGCTAATCCCCATTGATCAGCTTTTTTCCGATCTCGAACGAAACGAAAGCGTCAACACAAGCATAACGAACCTGATCGGAAGTGAGCCACCGAGTGTCCCACCTCCCCATGGTGATCCTCTTCGGCTTCTCGATCTCCATCCCAAGCACCAGCCTCGCCAACCCTTTGAGCCCCGCGCTCTTCAGGCTCCGGTCGTCGCGCACACGCGCCGCCAGGTCCCCCAGATCGACGGTGTTCCTCACTGAGAGCTGGTAGTCGAGCAGGAGCTTCTCCACGTCGGCGGCGACCCCGAGCCCGACGAAGCGGTAGTCGGGATTGCGGAGGAAGTCGGCGAGCGAGGTATGGGCGGAGTCATCGGCGTGGATGAGCTGGAAGACGAGGCAGCGGCGGGCGACGCAGAGCTGGAGGGTGGCGACAGGGTTCTCGACGTTGCGGCTGAAGGAGGGGCGCCACTCGACGTCGAGGCCGACTATGAGGTCGCGGAGGTTCTGGCGGTGGATCCGCTCGGTGTCGCTGATCCAGGAGGAGACCATGGAGGCCGAGTTGGTGACCAGGGTCTCGATGGTGGTGGCGGAGCCGATGTGGACGTCGTAGAGGTTGTGGGTCTCGGAGCTGAGCTCGTGGTCGACAATGGTGATCTGCGTGCCTTCCATTTTTAATTATTAGGGTTTCGAGAATGCGGGGATTTTGGCAGTGAAGGAGTGTTTATCTGTGTGAAAAGGAGCTTAAGTTCATGTGAGGGCAGACACACTACATATACGACATAGTAGCGGATTCCGAGCTTGTAATGCACGCGATTTCGGATTTGTTGTTGTCGCTCGTTCTGGGAATTTTGAATGTTTTGTGCTATAGAACTTCAATTTTATTATTTAAGAAAATTGTGAGTAGAAGTTAGAAAGAAAAATAGTGGGAAAATATTTTTTTAAAATTTTATAAAATTTAGTTTTTTATTTTTTTTTATTATTTTTTTTTTATATTTTAAATCTTCAAAATTTATTGAAACGTTATTTATAGAATTTTTATAAAAAAATTTCCCTTAATTTTTGATAAAATTTAAATAAAAAAGTAAAATTCTTAAGATTTTTTTATTCTTTTCTAAAATTCAAAATTCAAACGGAGTCTTAAAAGTTAAGGATTTTGGCGACAGTGTTACTGTCCAAACAGGCGCGTGGTCAAAGTGTGTTCCATTTCAAACTGTACGTATTGTTATTTTTATTAGGTTTATTCAATGGGGGCTAATACCAAAAGAAAATGCATTTTGGGTTTTATGCAAAAATTAACCTGATATTTTGTAAAATAATACCTGTTATTTTAAATGTTGCAAATATTTATTTTGCTGATTATTTGAGTAAATTAAACTGCAAAAGGACAAGATGGTACCTTTTTATTGATTCAAGATATTCTTAAACAGATTGGCACCTTATTTTTTTTTTCTTCTGCAGAGGAAAATTTGATATCACTTCCATTCTACCATTATTTTCTAACTCCAACGGATTTGACGTTTGTTCCTTACTCTCGATCCAATGATATTATTATTCAAGCATTAATGAATTATTTTTTTAATTCTGAAATGAATAAATAATAATATTAACGAGAAGATAAACACACTTCTTGTTTGAATACATTTATGATATTCATTTAAAAAAAAAAGTAGGTAGTTTTTCTTTTTGGAACATCCTCTGGTAATTATTAATTAAAATAAAATAAAAAGTATCAAATTGGAGAAAATAAACAATTAACAAACAACTCAATTAAATCTAAGGAAAAATCAAATAGTACTGTTGAAATAATATTATTGATTCTACCTCCTAACAATGCCTCATTAAAAATCTTTTTATATAAAATCTAGAAGAAAAAACCAAAAAAAGAAAAAAAAAGCACATTATTTTACACAAAGGACAACTAACAAAAACGAAAATTACAAATACATAAATAATCCTTATGAAGAGCTTCATGAATAAAAAAAGAAGCAAAATGCCACCAAGTTGGTGATTGTACACTTGGAACCCTAGAAGCCATTAAATCAGCCACCATATTCCCTTCTCGAAAGATATGCAACACATGAATAGACATTTGAGAAATCAGGTTGATACAACGAAGCCAAGCAGGTTTCCAACATCAAGGAGCGCACAAAGAACGAGACTTAAAAAGTGAAACCAAATAAGTTGAATCACTTTCGAGCCAAATTCTCTTCCACCCAAATTCCTATGTATAGAAAACTGCATGAATGGCCACCGCGAGCTCCACTTCAAAAGCATGAGTGATACCTAGAGGGATGACAAACTCGCTCCTATAAAAACCTCTAGAAGTACAGAAAACACCAGCACGGCCAGCTAGACCTGGAGAACCAAAAGTCGCGCTATCTGTATTAACTTTCAGCCAATCTGCTAGAGGAAAACGCCATGAAACTTCAATAATCTTGGGAGCCTTAGGAGGTTTTAAATCAACATGAAGGCATTTTAAAATGAGCAACTCATCGAAAGAATTTTTCATAACAACAGATTTAAAGCCATTTGATTCTCAGATTGTACGCCAAATGAGTGAGATGGCAGAGGAGATGGAGACGAATTTTCGTTATCAAAAAGTAATTTGTTTCGTGATATCCAAATGACCCAAGTAGCAATAACAATTGTTGTTCGCCAGAGCTGCATTAACTGACTACTGAAGTTAGCCTAAAGAGCATCTTGCCAAAGATCAATAATAGAACCATCAAGCCGAATATGCCTTTGAAAAGTTGAAGAGATAGCACCCCAAATACGTCTAGCATACTCATAAGAGAAAAAGAGATGCTCAGCATTCTCATCATGACAGAAGCAAAAATGACAACAAGAAGGTAGAAAAAGATTATACTCTGTTGGAAGTTTATCCTGAACTAGCCGCCAAAAAATAAGGGAGCGTGACGGGAGAATAAAGCTAGCTTAGAATTTATTACCCCATCTCTCCTTTACTGAAAATCTAGTCAAAGATTTATAAGCATTCGCACAAGTGACCTCACCAGAGGAAGAGTGCTGCCAAATAAGTGAATCTGGAGAGGCACAAATAACTATTTTTCGAATCTCAATGGTTAGTATTGAAAATTCAGAAGTGAAAGAAGTTAGAAGCGACCACTTAGAGCCAGAAATAAGACTTCCTATAGTTGCATCAAATCTAGGCTCTATTGCATCATTGTAATCAATTAATTCTACTAAAAGAGAACCCAGCCAATTGTCTGACCAAAAATGAATCGAAGAATTTCTACCAACAGACCAAATTGACTCATTAAGTAAAACTGAATATAACCCCTCAAACCACACTAAATCGAAGACTTCCAAAACCTCCTCGGAGTAAATCGAGTAGAGAAAATCTTTCCCTCAAGAACTGGAAAACAAAAGAATCACCCTTTAGCAAACTCCAGGAAGTTTCTTTAGAAGAGCGGTGTTAAAAATTCTAGGATCTCGAAGATCAAGACCACCATCTTATTTAGCTTTACAATATATCCTCCAAGACATAATAATAGGTTTAGTAACCTTAGCTGAACCAGATAACAAGAAATTTCTAATGGATGAAACCAACTCCTTTAAAAGAATAGACAACCAACAATAAACTTGAAAGGACTAAGACAATTGACCCATGATAACGAAATTGATTAAACTAACTCTGCCAGCCATTGAAAGATTCAAACATTTCCAATGTTCAAAATTGTCATGAATTTTATCCAGCAAAGTTTGAAAGTGAGAATGCTTAGGAGAGCCAACAAAAAGGGGAACACCGAGGTAAGTGAAAGAGGATCCTCCCTTCCTCATTCCAGTAAGATTTAACAATTTTGAAACCAAAGAAGAGGAGACAGCTCGGCCAAAATAAATAAAGGACTTATTATAATTTACTTGTTGGCCAAACAAGACTTCATTATCATGTAATGCACGTAGAATAACTCTAATATTGGAAGTTGAGGCTCTGGCAAATAAAAGGACATCATCTGCGAAGAGAAAATGGGAAGGAGCCTTTTCCTTTCTAGTTGAAGTCATGGGAACTAGTGCACCTTTTTGAAGCAAAAGACCAAAGTAACGACTTAAATAATCTTCAGAGAGGAAAAATAACAAATGAGAGAGAGGATCACCTTGAGGAATACTTCTTGAGCAACCAAAATAACCATAAGAAATACTATTGATTAAAATTGAAAGACGGGCGGAGTGGAAAATATTGGCCACCCAATTAACAAAAGTTCTATCAAAACCAAAAGATAGAAGCATCGCTTCAATAAAATCCTAACAAAGAGTATCAAAAGCTTTTCTGATATCCAATTTCATGGCTAAGTTACCTCCGAAGTTATTCTTGTCCAAACAATTGTAACATTCTGTTATTTTAATTTCTTATATCTCATTTTTTTTTTCAAAATATACCTTTATATTTCTCTTTTATTTATAGTTCCGTATATGTTTTCCTTTTTGATCTATGTCAAATTCTATCCAAATTCTTCTACACTAAGGAGACAGTTGCTTGGTTTTGATCCTGACATTGTGACAATGATAAAAATATGTCAAATTCTATCCAAATTGAGTGCCTTTTGATAATTATTTTCCTTCAACGTCTTAACATGGCCTTTTTGTATATAATTTTTATTGAATAATAAAGGCAAAAGATCATAGTTTATTTTGTATACCTTTTAATATCCATCTTATTATAAATTTAAATCTTTGTTATTTTATCACGATATCATAATAAGAGAAGATTAAATTAAATGTACAATAAAATAATTAATTATGAAAACTAAAGAAGGAAGACTGGTAGATCTCCCCTTTGGGTAACATACTATAGCTTACATATTCGTGGAAAGCAAATGATATAAGTGACAACTATAAGTATTTCAAGAATGATGATTATAGCAATTTTGTAAGCTTGTTAGCTACATGGTGGTTGGTAATAATACATTTAGTTTTTTTTTTTTTCTTTTTTTCCTTACATTGTAATTAATTTGTTTACTCGTGGATAGACTAAGATAATTTTAAGAATGTAGAATTAGCTTATCTATTAGAAGACTTTTCTCTTTTAATTTAATATATTATTGCAAAGATTTTTTGTATTATAATAACAGATTTATTATTAAAAAAAAGATATTCTTAAACAATAATGTATATTTTATATTGTTTCCAATACTTTTCATAATTTTTCACTCGAAATAAACAAACAATTGGGTCTTCTGCAAATCCAGATTGGAAACGGGGTCTGAAATTCTTGTGAATAAATTGGGCTTTTCAATCCCTTGTCATTGTTAATAGATTAACGGAGCAGCAGCTGCAAACACCTATTTGACCAACCCTTTGACCACCCTTTGTCCAACACCGCAACCCAACCATTAGACTAGGATTCAAACTTTTGATTTGGGGTTTTTTCTTGAAAGAAGTCTGCCATAATTGCAGAAAATAGGTTCATAGCTGATGATGACGACGAGGATGAGGACGAAGTTATGGCTCCAATTGTAAATGACAACGAATTGGGCAACAAAATTAGATGAAGAAGCATTAGAAAAAGGGAGAATAGGTACAAATTGAAACTAGAATCCGTACAAATTGTTCATATAGGATTTGGTCCAATTTTGTGTTTATATTATTCTTGTCCAGTATATATACACCCCTTCTTTTTCGTCTACTATTACCCACCTCTTTACATTGTTTAAGAGCGTGAGCATTAATCAATAAGGAGTACCTCACGTTGGCGACGCAATTCATGATTTTCTTAGTCCACCTCTCATCAAAACCAAATCATTTCACTTTATCGTATGCTTGCTCATGTCTAACTTAAGCGCTGTCCAACCAATTTTTCCCATTTTCCAATGTTTAAGAACATGGAGACATAAGAAATCGACAACTGCATTATCCATTATTTACCTTCTTGGAATAAAAGCACATAGAAAAGAAGTAATAATTTGGTCCAAGATTAACTTGAGCTGATTAGCCAAACATTTTGAAATGACTTATACAGAACATTACAAAGACTGATTGGCCAATAATCCATCGCCTTCATGGGATTCTTAATCTTAGGAATAAGAGTAACAATGGTCTTATTCAACCCATCTACTGAAGATTCATGATTAAGAACCTCTATGATATTCCAGAATTTTCGGTGAAACATTACATGCCACATAAACTTCACAACCAACCACACGTCATCTTTAGTAGAATCGATCGAAAAAGAAGAATTCATCTATACATTAACTTTGTTTCCAATAGCCACAACACCTCAACACTATCCTCTTTCCAGCTCCAAATCATTCCTCAATCCCTTGATTGTATTTCTTCTTAGCCTTTGAGTGAAAGAACCTCCTACCTATTCTTTTAACCAAAGAGCTCTACTCCTTTGTCACAAAAATATTTCTTCATCTCTCAGTCAACAATTAATTTATGCTTTAAGCAAAAAAAATGTTGGGAATCTGATCAACTCAGATTCATCATTCTTAGGATCTCACCTCAAAGAAATTTTAGAATAATAGAGAAATAAAAATAGGAAATAAAAACCAACCTCACAATATAAAAATTTAGGTGGAAAATTCCTAAATTAAGAGAAAAATCATTGTCTCTCAGAAAAGAATTTCACTATATAAAAAGATTCTACAATTATATAGATTTCTCTCTTTTCTACCCAATGACCCCAATAAATCCAAGTACTTTCTCATAAGTATTCCCTCATTTACACCTTGCACCGCCACTCTTTGAAATCTCCCCTTTCATAAAAAAACTCTACTCTCTTTAAAAGGAAAAACAAAGAAAAAAGAAAGGATTTAATTAAAAGATTAGAAGAGAGAATATGAAATGCTTCCAAGTTTTTGGATGAAGAAAATAATAAATGAAGTCTCTATTTATAGACCTTGAAAGATAGTGAGACACCATCTTTTACTATTGCTATTACGGCTGCCTCTTTTTACAATTGCTATTACGGCTGCCCTTTTTACTATTGATATTACGGTTGTCCATATGTTCACATACATCAACAATATCCCACTTGAAGACTTGATTTCAATCATGTCTTCACATACATCTTATCTCATAGCTTATATTGCTATCATTGTCTTTACTGGAAATCATACTTTACCATATGAGTATACCACTTAGAGTATACTCAGAATTGACGAATTCTAAGATTTTCATCTCGGCTCATGTCAAAAAAATCTTGCTGATAATTATGGTGCTGACTCTCACGTTTGGATTATTCAGGAATCCATCAGCCATCGACATCAATCAGCACACGCCTTACATTAACGCTAAACCAATGCCTGTGTGCAAACTTACTACCTCTAATTATGACATATCCTATTTCATAATATCTTTGGAGATAAGCGGCATACCATGAGGATACCCATATCATGATCAAAGGACAAGATCATCGTCTCCATCGTAGGAGACAATATTAGCAGTATCATCAAATTTGGAGCTTTTAGCTGAACCCACTCCACCTTTTTGACAATTTCTTTTTAGGTGCCCAGATTGTCTACACCCCCAGCATATAACATTCTTTTTTATGGAGTTTTTCTTTTTAGTGTTAATTGCCAATACTGAGCCCTCAGATAAAATATTACTTCCACCTCCCATCAGCTTTCTTTCTTTAGACAGGTCTCCTTCTCATGCACCAAAATAGGTTTCATATGCTCATAGAAAGGTGGAAGGGACTAGATGAATCGTAATGCTTTATCTTCATCTTCAATTTTTACTCCAATAGCCTCCAGTTCAGAAACGATCTCCTTCCCATACACCAAAATAAGTTTCATATGCTCATAAGAAGGTGGAAGAGACTAGATGAATCACAATGTTTTATCTTCATCTTCAATCTTTACTCCAATAGCCTCCAATTCAGAAACGATATCATTTAAGACACTTAGATAATCAGAAATTTTCATACCTCCATTTATACGTAATGTATAAAATTGCTCCTTTAGATACACTTGATTTGAGATATTTTTCATCTGATACAATTCTTCAAGCTTTCTCTAGAGATCTTTGGCTGTCGTTATTCCAAGCACATTTACAAGGACATTTTTGGCCAAATACATACGTATCGCACTTGTAGCTCTCTCATCCAGATCATCCCAGTCTTCATCGCTCATACTGGATTTCTCAGAATATTTGCCCTTATAAGCCTCTCTACCTTTCAAAACCTTGTGCAATTTGGATTGAATCAATAAATCATTAACTTGTACTTGCTACAAGCTAAAATTGATATTCCCATCAAATTTCTCTACATCAGCTTAGACTGGAATTGAAATTTTGTTTCCTGACATCTCACTTTGTACTTCTAGCTTGAGAAATCGCTAAAAAAATTTCCAAGAAGGATTAAAGAGTTCAAATGCTCCCACTTGAGCACAGCTTCTTTACATAGAAATTCTTAGACTAACACCAAGCTATAGTGTACTGAAGAACCTCGTTCTAATACCACTTATTAAGAATCTAACCGACATAGATTCACTGCTCTCAGGATCTCACTTCAAAGAAATATCAGAATAATAGAGAATAGAAACTAATCTCACAACACAAGAATTCAAGTAAAAAACTCTTAAATTAGGAGAAAAATCACTCTCTCTCAGAAAAGAATTTCACTATATGAAAAGATTCTACAATCATATAGATTTCTCTGTTTTCTACCCAATGATCCCAATACACCCATGCATTTTCTCACAAGTATTCTCTTATTCATACCTTACATTGCCACTCTTTGAAACCTCATATTTCACAAAATAATTCTACTCTCTTTGAAAGGAGAAACAAAAAGAAAAGAAATGATTTAATTAACAGATTAGAATAGAGAACTTGAAATGTTTCCAAGTTTTGAAATGAAGAGAATAAAAATGAAGCCTCTATTTATAGGCCTTAAAAGGTAGTGAAAACATCACTTTTTACTATTGCTATCATGACTATCACTTTTTACTATTACTATTACGACTGCCATTTTTACTATTGCTATTATAACTACTTTTTTTACTATTACTATTATGGCTGCTCATATGTTCACATACATCAACAAGAAATTCTTTGGGATTCTTCTTTACTCGAAATTATATAGTAAAGTTTATCCAACTCTTCTTGCAGTACCTTAAGACTCTATTTGGAACCCAGAATTTGAGAGGAAAACAAATTGAAACGAAAAACAAGAAATTCTTTGGGATTCTTCTTTACTCGAAATTATATAGTAAAGTTTATCCAACTCTTCTTGCAGTACCTTAAGACTCTATTTGGAACCCAAAATTTGAGAAGAGGAAAACAAATTGAAACGAAAAAGAAAGCAAAAAAAAGTAAATTGCTTCTTAAGTTTGGAGGTCAAGGAAAACATAATGGGAAAAAATTGATTTTTCTTCTATTTTTTTTTCTCCTATTTAATAATTGAAAGGGAAAAAATTTTCCCCTTGACTTCTTTCTAACTCTCATTTATCACCCAATCTCACTATGATATGACTTTTTCCAAGCTTCTTGAAGTGGTATTTTTCTAAATTATCTAAAAGTAGTATTCAAAGAAAACATAATTCTATTTTTTTTTCTCATATTTAATAATTGAAGGGGAAAAAAAATTTCCTCTTGACTTCTTTCTAACTTTCCTCTATCACCCAATCTCACTATGAAATGACTCTTTCCAAGCTTCTTAAAGTGGTATTTTTATAAATTTACATCTAAAAATAATATTTTCGCAAATAAACTTTCTAAAAGTGGTAATTTTACAAGATTGTATTTTTCTAAATATTTTTTGAAGATGATATGGTTCTAAATAAATTTTAAAAATAGTATTTTTTTTTTTTAAAAAAATTAACCTTTTAATACAACATTTTAATACAAGATATAATTGTTGAAATTATAATACCGTAAAGACTTTAGAACCTGGATTTTGGGGGAACTTTGGCCACTATCATAATTTCACTATTCTGGATTTGGGATTTTGGGAATTCAAAAATTTGTCGGATCGTTCCTGTACAAACTAATTGTTGTTATGTCTACCGTTAGTCCACGTGAAAATATCCCTGTTATATAATCCATGCCAATGAGTCCGCAATCATCCATGGCTTCTCGAAATAGAGCCATGTAATTATAACTTGTGCAAGGGCCACCCCTTTTCTCCTCATGCCTTACTATCTTGTTGAAATCTCCCCCCATAAAGCCAAGCCAAATTGAACAAACCATGCAGCCTTCTCATGAGTTTCCATGAACTAATTTTTTGTTGAAGCTCAGCATAATCAAAACTCCTCACATAATCAAATATGATCCTTGGAAAAAGATTTATTATTAACTTGTATCTCGCCTTTCCAAAGCAACATAAGTCTACCACCCGAACCTTCACAATCCCACAGTAAAGCAACCATCAAATCCTAAACACAAACAGATTCCATCAGCTCTTTTAGGGGAGAGCCTCGTCTTCATAAAAAACTCTTACCTCCGCTTTAACCTAGTCACAAGAGCTGAATGTCCGGGGTGGTTCCCAAACATTCCAACTTAAGACCATCATGACAATAGGCAGGGCTGGACACCAGCCACCATCAGAGAATCTTCAAAATCAACTACTTTTAAAGGATCGTCCCACCCCTTTTTCCCCAAGCAAGCCCTTGTCACCATCTAACCCTCATTCCCGTTTTCCAAGCTGTGACTTCTCTGCATCTTGCTAGGAGCTTCCCTAGCTCTTCTCTTCCAAGTTTTCTTTGTAAGCTGACTATGGCCATCATTGGCCAGCTTGCATTTCCCACTTGTAACCTAATAGACTTCTCTTTTTTCCGTCTCTGAATCGTGGGAAGCAGAGTATTTCTCCTTCATTGTTTTCTATATCTAAAACACTCGAAGTAGACATCACCTCTTTACCTTTTGCACAAATAGTATTAGTGAAATTGTGGCATAATGCATCCTTTATCTCTAGATCTTTAAACGTCTTATCTGAAATGGCCAAGTGTTTAGAAAAATCTAGGGACAGACAGACTTGTTTTCCCACATCCCCAGTTTTCTTACACCCTTTCTTTGTACCCAGTAAGCTTTCCTCTTAAAGATTCTCCAAAGCCTCTGTTTCACCTTTAGGTCTTCCAGCATTAGATTGTTTCAATCAACATCGGGTTCACAGCCCGAATCCAGAGACCATACTTCAGTTTCCCCTTTGCCTCACTACTATTATCCACATCTTTACATTCTGTAAGAGTGTGATCAAATTCCCACTATTATAGCAAAAATTAGGAAGCACCTCGTATTTGATTGGTATCCAAATGTCACTACCATCCTCGTCTGAGACCGCCCTAAACACTCTCCTTAAGGTCTTAGATATGTCAACATAGACCCTAATTCTCATGATATTTCCCAGAAGCTCCAACATCACCCTCTTCCACCACGCCCACCATTTTTATCGAAACCTCACCTGATCCTTGATTCATCAAATTTAAAGGAAGATGTTGGAGCTGGACCCAGAAGGATGCCTTATTAAACACCATTTATTGGAAGAAAGAATTTTACCTACTAACTAAATAGAGAGAGATGCGATCGTCCCCAATTTTCTTTGCTCCCTAAATCCGAACTGAGGCCTTCTCTTCCAAGGATGAATCCTCACACAAATCTGCAATATCGTCTGCATCTATGGATCGAGCAAAACTCAGAAAATCACCGTCGTCTTTCAAGAAATATACCAAAATCAATGAGAATCCAAAGAATCAAACCCCAATTTCAGAACCCTAGGGATGTGAACTCCAAACAGATAGAGCCCATGGAGGAATTTGCCAAAAAAAACAAACAAAATTCTGGTAAAAATGGCCCCAAAATTGAAAGAAAAAAACTTTCGTCAAATCAAGAAGAATGATACAAATTTCGGACGCAGCCGAATACGATTACTTTCACCGGCAGTACGGGAAATACTCTGTTTCGTCTCGTATACATTCCATATCAAATCTCAAAATTTATTTTATCACAGAATATTCGTTTCTTTAGTGCAAAGAAAACAATAATAACGACTAGATAAATAACGAACCAAACAAATGAAATATAATATAATATAATATAATATAATGAATCAAACGTCACACATAAATGAAAAATCTGTCCACGGAACGAACTATGCGGGTCCAAAAGAAGCTCAAGCATAAGAAAAGCAAGCCAACTAGGCAGGTGGCAATGGCAAGCATAAGGGAAGGTACCAACACTGCGTAAGTGCCGGTTACGAAGGCGATCAGCATGAATACGAGGGCAAGCATTGTTAAATACCAAGACATCACATGGCAACCTATTATCTTCCATTCATCGTCTGATGTTCTCATGACGAGGTTGATTAAGACGGCTGAAATGGAGAGTCCCAGGGCCACTGTGTCTGTGATCACGAACGCCTGAAACGCTGTGTTTCCCCTGAGAATAGCAGCGCCTTGCAGGGGGCCCTTGCTGCTTACGTAACCTCCGGGCAGCATGAAGCCTGCTGTGAATGTCACCGTCGCAATCAGTGTAGCCACTATGAGAATAATCTCTTTACTCTTTTCCATGATTTTTAAGAATCTAGGCAAATAGCGATGACTCTCTTCGTCATCTTCACCTATTGCTCTTCGCAAATGAGGCCGTATGCCGTATTTAATCTTCATGCGTTCTCCAGTAATGAACTTTTTCTGCAACATTAATATTGTGTAGATGTTTGTCATAATGATCAGTCATGCATGCACGTACGAAATTTCAGTTCAGCGTGATAGAGAAAATCAGAGTAATATTGGAAGAATTCGAGTTCGGTTACAGGATAGAATGTAGTTAGACCAAAGTCATTACCTTGAATCCATAATAATATGTTACCATGTCGAGAAAGTTCTTGTTTTCTTTGTTGAATGCCATCTTATTTACGTGGGGGTGCGACAAGAAAGCATTTAGAATGGATTCTTTCCAATGTGAATTGGCAGCCATCCCAAGGAACGGCGTGTTTCCAGCGTTATCTTTCTCATTTAGGAGGTAATTACCGAGTGAAGAATGATTCAGGATGACTTTTAGCGCTTCGTAAGTACTACTCTTAACAGCAAAATGTAGAAAGTTCTGGCCTTCGTGGTCAACCACTTCACAGCTATCTGGACACCTTAATATTATTTCCTTCATCACCTCACGACAGCCAACATAGCTAGAATTAGCTGCAATATGAAGAGCCGTCATGCCTTTTCCATTTTGAACGTAGGCACTACACGCATCTTTTTCTAACAACAACTTTACAATATCAACATCTACTGGCAATAGTGCAGCATAGTGCAGCGGAATATAACCCCAAGCATCTGCTTTTCTGGTCAGATTTTCTGTCTTCGCCAACAGCTTTCTTGTCATTCCTGAAGAAAATACATACAAAATAATAATAAAGCATCGATGACAAATCTATTTATAACATTTATAGAGAATATTTTAGGAGATACAAATATTAATGGAGTTCTCACATTGTCCTTAAGTAACAATATAATTATGTACTTTTTTATCATGTCTAGCTATAAATCAAAGAGTATAACTCTACAAATTCAGCTTCACCTTTTTGCAACGGACTGATTAATTAGTGGCTTCGGTAGGTATATACAAATCATAATTATCAAATCATGACTTGACAGATTATTGATAATTGCCAAATTTACGAACAAGTCCTAAAACAATTGAAGCAAAACTGGTTTTCTATTCTTCCGCTGGAACTATACATAAGGTCAAAACATATGTATTGCATGGACATTGCATAATTAATTCTAAGCCTGACTAGTGCTAATTAGAAAACAAAAACAGAAGACAAACAAAACTAAACTTCGCAGCTGTTACCTTTATCTCTAGCTATGATCGCAGCATGCAATACAGTTCTGCCGTTAGGGCCACTAGTGGCTGGTGAGGAGCAGTTGTCTAGTATTTCATCCACCAAAACTCCGTACCTTCCCTCGACAGCTATGTAAAGTGGAGTCTCTCCGTCTTCATTAGCAGAAAATGAGTAATGAGGGTCTTCTTTTATCAATATCCGCACAACTTCAAGACGCCGAAACCGCACAGCCTCGTGCAACGCGGTGTCCTTTTCTTTGTTCCTCATCCTCAGCATCTGTTTCGTGGCTTCGCTATCCCTGGCCACAGCACTCTCAAGGTCCCTCATCTGTTGACGATCAGATGATTTTGCATGCTTAATAAGAGACTTAACTATACGTACGTGGCCATACCTTGCTGCCACGTGTAAGGGAGTCTCTCCTTTCGCATTGGTCTGCAGCAACAGAGGCGGGCACATGTTGAGGATCTCTCTCACAAAGACTTTATCCGTTGTTGAAGCTCGGATATGGACATGGAGGATTGTATTGTTGTCTGGAGTCAACAACTGGTCTAGACGCAGCTCGTTGACTTTTAACATGAAGACTTGGATCTCACCCTTCTCCGCAGCCCAATACAGAGAGGCCTCCATGCGGTTGTTTTTTTCCACATCCACAGTACTTGGAGAAGCCATTAACGACATCTTTGGCTGTTTCAGATAATTAGTAATTATTACAATAAATGTAATTTGTATGTATCGATAACAATGGTCTGTATTCTGCGTCGCATGCCTATTTATCGTGTTGAACTTTCTATTTTTTTTTTTCCGTGCCCCCATAGCTTAGAATTGTCATCATGAAGTTTTATTAGGTTACTATTCATTTCACATATTCTTCGTTCTCCTTATTTTATGACCTTTTCTTTTTCCTCGAATGTATCTTCTTTGTCTCCCTTTTTCCTCGAATATGTTTTCTTTGTCCCCCTTTAGTTTCCAAAGTGTACTTGTTCTCAGCTTTGCTTTCTCGTCACGAGTGCAGCCATCATTGAGAAGGGCTAGTTTGCAGTGATCCGTACCAGATCAAATCAATTGTCCAAATCATTTTTGTGACATACTACCTATTCTCTAGTTAAAGAACTGAGCACCAAAGTAAAGGTTAACAAGTGCTGGAGACTAAACAATATTATTCTTTATACAACTTCTCTAACATTACCACCATGAACGTTTTCACACAAGGATATGTGGAGGGGAAAAAAAACATAAGAAAGTGGGAAACCCAGAATTGACTCTCAGTCAACCCCGTCATTATTTAACAGCAAATTCTTCAAAATTAAATTTAAAAGAAAAAATGATCTCATTGTTGTTGATGACAATGTCACTTAATTAGCGTTAAGAAATTAAATAAGAGGAAAAAGGGCGCTGATGAAGTGTGGTTAAGACCACATAATTTTCTTAGTAATCTTAGACACTTCATTGATTCCAATTAATACCAGTCAAGCAAAGTATCCTCACATAATTAAAGGCAAAAAAACCTACTGCAGCCCTAGCTACACTAGACCCGCTCTCCCTACTTTACCTTTATTTTTACTCGAGTACATTTTCATTTTACTTTTTTTTTTTAAGTTATATATATTGTTGTGCTTTGCTTGCTCGTCAAGATCGAGTTACCCATATTTATCTTCGTGTACTGGCTAGCCATTAATGTGATTATGTAGCTAGTTTGCCGCATATTAACTGTTCCCT